>VWZW01001657.1:1639412-1665177 GCA_013397115.1 Edolisoma coerulescens
CGAAACTAGAAATGTCCAATAGATAAAACAGGGCATGCAGTTTGGGACAGTTTACCTTCTGAATGATTCATGTTGACCCCTACATGAAATGCCAATGCAAACTTCACCGACAGAGCTTGTTCCTTTTAAGTAAGACCACTCTGGAGACTGAGAGAGGAATTTGAGGGGGGGGAAGGGGAATTTGTTGTCTAAAAATACTTTCACAGATCAGTGAATATTTTAGCTTTCATAGGCACACTTACCATTATAAAATATAATAGAGCAACATTTTTTTCATGTTGTTAGTACACAAGAACTATCAAGAGAATGAGAAATATTAAATAATACTAAACCAACATAAATTTTCAGGATTGGGGTAACTTTTTTTTTTCCCCCCAACAGGTAGCATGAGTTCTTTGTTATTGCACACCATTTTTAATAAAATACTTAAATACTAGGGATGGGTCTTTAAATAAGCTATAAGTTAATTTTACTTTTGCTCTGTTCAACCTTAATTTTGCCCCATCTTTCATTCCTAACTTTTATGTTCTGTGCCTTCTTATGCCCTCTTTTCTTTTAATGCAAAGTATTTCCTTGAAAAGAAGTTCCATACAAGCACACAAAAGTATTCAGCTGCTTAATTTATCTTCTGACAAAATCCAACAACTCCATTCAGGATCAGAGCCCTTTTTTTGCTACTGACTAAAGAGGATGACACAGTCCTTTCTCTGTGAAGGTCGTGGTTTAAGTGCCTGATTTCCTGAATACTGTATGAAAGAAGGATGATGAACTTAGCTGTTATCAGCTACTTTGTGTGACGAAAGGTGCAAGATAAAGAGGAACTTCTCATGCCTGATCTCCTTTCATTATCTGTTGTGTTAAACTGCACTGAGCAGTCCCTGAGAAGCCCAATATTTAATGCATTGGCTGTAGCAGCACTGGGCAATAGATTTATAAAGTGATATGGTAGACACAGTTTACTTGCTGTAAATATGTATAATGCAAAGAAACATGTCCATTTATCACTTCTACTAGTATGAACTCCTGCAGTGCAGAAAGAAATTAAGGCAGCCATAGAAGAATGGGAAGTTTGAGCAGGAAATGTTTTCAGGGATGTATAATCTACAATGTCTGGTTTAAGGTTATGACAATACCAGGAATCACTATGAAATGCCTAAATGCTAAAATATGGGGGTTTTAACTGTAGATAAATAGGAAAGAACAAACCAAAACTGAATTGAAAGGTTTATTATGTCTAGATGTTTTATAAAGTTGAAATTTAAAGTGCTGAAAAAGGCAAGAGAAGAGAATGCAAGTAATCCAAGGAATAACAAGAATATTTACTCAACTAGATTAGTTTAATGGATGTTTTCTGTTGTTTTCTTACTTAAATATATATATCTCATTTTAAAAAATGTCATGTTTGCCATATAAAATCTGCCAACTTAGTGATCTACAATTTCCTTCTAGGTTTAATGTCATTTCACTGTAATTGTTCTGTATTTTCAAACCGTTGTTTAGTTTTCTATGCTCATTAAAGACATCATTTCTTTGCTCCCAAAGGAACTAGTAAATGCTGGTTAACACACTATCACACCAGGACTTGCTAAGCAAGTTATTTTATATTTTATTCTTCCCATTCTCTTCCAAAGACATGTAAGTATACTTCACTTATTTAAAAAACTTGTCTTGGTGCTCTCACATTATTCAGTGTAAAATATGAGAATGGCAGAACTTTCACACTGATACACTTCTGCAGAACTGACATTTGCGAAACTGTATTTATATGTTCTCTGCATTCTCCTGTCCTGTTAGTGTTAGAAAGGTGCAGGGGATCCTTTGTACTATTCCTGTCGTAAGCTATTCCCAGGCTAATTTTTGATTTCAGGAAAAAAAGAAGGTGAAACCTGACACTGTCAGAGCCTCAGTGAGAGCATATACATGGGATATAAAGGTACCTCAAAAAGAGAACTTAAAATTCTCTCACTGTCTCCTGAGGAACGTGAAAGTTATTTTATTAATACCAATATTACCTTTTTCTTAATTATCACTATTGAAATAGTAAACTGAAATAGAAACTCTGAAATAGAATATATTCAATAAAAAAACCTGTACAAAATAAAATTAAATATATAAAATCAAATGCACTCTTTACATTGCTAATAAGATTCTGGAACTGGAATTCTCTCATCACTGAGTTCATCATACACAAGTCATCCTAACAATGCTGCAGTCTCTCAGGTCTGATGACCTGCTTCACTTACAGAAAAACAGTCTTTTCCAGTGTTCCAAATAAACATGACTTTAAATATAATTAAGCATACGTGGCTGTTATGTAAGAAGACATAATCCATACTAATTCATTCATGTGTTCAAATTCAAACTCCAACACATGTCTAACAATGGGCCACACAAAACTTGGTGTCTGTCCGTGATGCCGATTGTTACTCCTGGCATAATTAAGCTTGCCTCTGGCAATTAATCACCTTGACTGCCAACAAATAGTATATTTATCTTCATTAGCATCCTGCACGGGAGCCTTTCCTTTATGCCGTAGAGCAGGAGCTCTAAACACCCCGTTTGGCTGCCAAGGGAAGCGGATTCCATGGAAGGGACGCGGATTCAGCCATCCCAGGGACGGGCAAAGGCGCTGCCCCTTGGGGAGGGGGGCAAGGGCAGCCCCAGCTGCGAAGGGCTGGGCTGGCACTCTGCATTAAATGTAATTCCTCCACGGCCATAGCAAACCCAAGTCTATTTAAGACTATGATTTTGCATTTTCAGCTTCCTCATATATTTTAATGAAAGACAAACAGAATTATGGACAGTGCAAATTATTTTTCTCAAGTGAGAAAGAAAAGAGAGGATGCCAGACTAATTTATTTGCTTTTGTTTGCATCTCTTTTTCCATGATTATCTTAACAAATGAGTTTACTAGCAGGAATGTTTGGTAAAATAATGAAGCAAATATTGTTAAATATTGTGATTATTCATAGCAGAACCTATAAGTCATGTTTCTCCAATTGGAAAAGAGAAATGTGTTGCACAACCTACGTACCCATTCAAAAAGAGCTTGAATATTCAAAAAGCTCTGCTTATGAATGAATTACATAAAAAATTATGCATAGATATTATTCAGCAAACAGTTTGAACATATACATCAGAAAAACTAGTTTGTTTGGAAAACTTGCAAACACATAATGGAGCAAAGAAATTATTCATTATGAATTATTTGCACAGCATCTGTCTTACTTTCTCATGTTAATTGCCTCTGCTAAACCACATTTTCACCCCCTCAGTATGTAAATTTAAATGATTTTGCATATTCTCTGAATATCCAGTAAATGCAAGTTTCAGTACTTTACCGCTTACATTTTTTTTGTCTCTAATTGTACTGGAGTTTAAATAATTTCAAAATTTGACCTACCACCTTCCTGTAGATTGCAACCTTTTCCTCTAGATTCTGATTATTGCCTAAAGAGAAAAAAAAATATAAAAAAATTAAACCCATGCACACTGACTGAATTTGTGAAAGATCTTTTAAAGTATGTGTTAATTCCCATTGCATTTATAAAAGATAGGGCTTGTTTTATAATCACAACACTTAAATGTAATTATTATAAGTCTAGGACATGACCCACAGTTGATTGGAATTAACACAGAGAATTTTACAGACTTCTCAGACCTACAGCAGACCTTCCCCTATAGGAACTGGGTGTCGTATCACTGTATCCTTTTGTGCTTTCTAAGAGGTACCACTCTTGTGTAGAATTACTTGTTCTACAAATACAAGCTTTTACATCAGGCAGTTTGACTTCCTCTAAAAATATCTTTTTTTTTCCTCTGAATCTTGTGAAATTTTGATTCTTAGACTACTGACTAGTTTTCTCTCTAAGAAACACCATGAGAAAAAAATGTGCACGTGGTACCCTGTCTTTTCTTTGATACCACTTCATACCACCAGCAGAAATAAGGGTCTTGTTGAAAGCTGGTCTTAGGAAATTAAATGCAATTTTAACCCTTCAGGCCTGTTAACAGAAACAACCCCCTGGCAAAATCTGTCCCACTGGGTCACTGAGAATGGGCCACCCAAGAAAAGCCTCAGGATTGTCTCTCCTTTATCAGCACACACTTTGTTAGAGGCCTGCAGAGAGCACTCAGAAAGTGTCAGTACCGTGCTTAGAAGCCAAGTGCTTTGAGAAGTACAAATACACACTTTTCTAATGACATAGAACCTTCTGTTTAGGATTCCATCCTCAATGTACCAAAAAATACATAACCCCTGAAATTATTCTTTGTTTCTATTTTATACTGAGGTTACAAAACACTTTGTTAACAGGGGTAGCACTAAAAACATCCTTATTTATTTATTTGCTGTGGGCAGAAACCTGGCTGAATGCTTACAGAAGTGTTTTGCAACAGCCATTAGTCCTTTGCCAAGGCACAGGAGGCAGATGTTACTGCCTGCACACCGCTACTAAAAACTCAAGTTTTCTAGCATCCTAATGGATTACAACAGCGGAAAATAAATCAGGATATGTTGTTATGAGACAGTATTTTCGCATCAATACGAAATTTCACTGATTCATGCTCTACAGGTATTTGTGGGTCATAACAGAATTTCTGTCATGAGAAGCTCCCAGTGTACCACAGAGACCTCAGTAGTATTTTCTGCTGCTGATCCATCCACCCTTCTGTTCTGTAATGCACCAGGCCAGGCTGTCAGACCACTTCTGAAATGAGCAGCACCAATAAAATTTTGGGCCTAATCTTCAGCAGCTCATTTTTTTGTGATATACCTTTAGGCTACTAAACACATCTATAGGTTTCTCCTCTGGACAGGATATGTTGTCCTGTATGCTTTAGCAGTTCAGTGAGCTGAGCTGATTCAAATGAGCCTTGAAATGTTAAATACAACTTGTAATATCAAACGCTCTCATATCAAATAATTTTCTTCCTGTGGATCCTAGGGAGATTAAGGACTCGTGCAGCGACTGAAATGTCCACTACTTACATCAAATATCTCAGCACTGGCTATATCATTATCTGCTCATTGAAGGAATGGCTGGAAAATAAAACTGCAGCACTTTTGACTTTATTTGTAAATCAAGCATAAGGAGCATATATCAGGTCCATATGGCAACGAGTGAATGCTAAATGTTGAGTAATTGTGTCACAGTGTGGCCAAAGCCTTCATGTACAACCTTGAGGTGATGTTTTCTTTGTAACTGGTGTAGAAATTAATTTTTGGTAAGAGTGCAAACTATATGCAGTATGGCTGCACTTCAAATTTTCCTTCCGTCTGCTTATCTCAAAGCCCAGAGAAAGAAGTTGTCTCTTCTTTATTGTTTTTCTGGTTTTGCTTTCATATCTTGCAGCAGTGTCTGTTTACAGCTTGCTTACCTTCCTTTACTTCTGAGCTGAATTAAGATGAAGTCTGGTTTGAGTCATCCAAAATGCCTTCACCCAAACCACTCCTGTGTGTTCAGGATTGTAGAGTGGGAACTATCAAGATATTTGCTGCTTCTTTCCCATCCTTTGCTTTGCAGATGCAGAAGAGACACTTAGAGAAGGGTGCTCACTCTCCCTGACATCTTGGGCCTGGTCTGTTTGCCAGTGCAGCCCTTGTACCCTTGCAATGTGTGCAGGACACCTGTGCTGAGGCTGAGCTGGGTCTCCTGCCCTAATTCTGGCACATTCTTACTGACACACATTTTTGTTCTAGAATTAACTTAATTATCATATCATAAAGCAGGAGTATAATTTCAATCTATGCACTTCATGGTAGCCTTATAAAAACCAAATATTTTGAAAGGTAATTAATTAGTAAGTAACTCAGTGTGAAAACTGGGAGGTTGTGTTTTCCAGGACTGGCGTTCTAACTGTAAATGCAGTCACACATAGGATCAAATGGTTGTGGAGGTGCTGTTTGAAAAACTCTGAGAATGACAATAGACTATAAGTGGACAGACCTCAGTGTAGCCAACAATTAAAAGAATTATATTAGCATATACAGAATAACGCTTTCTAAATCACGTTTATTTCAGGACCCTAGTTTCAGGAGGAAATGTAGAGTCTTGATACCACTGTGGAACAACTGTTAACTGCATAATGACAGTCACAGCACACAGAAATGAGTAGGGAGTACTTTCATGGAAAGCACATTGTCATTTTCCTTGCATTGGAAGTCAAAGGCAATTAAAACATAATTTAATTAGAGAATATCTTATCAGCTGTAAAAAGTAAAATTGATTGATATGCAGTGTAGGGATAACTTGGCTGCTGCTATTTGTAAAGTGATGCTGAGGCTGACAAATTAGTCACTTGGTTTTTTTATTTGATAATTTCATGTATTTTTATATTTTCCTTCACCACTGAAAGCATTTAATTAGCTAATGTTTGATTGCTCATTGTTTGGAAATGGAAAATGTTACAACTGTATTGTGATTTGAAGAGTTGTTGGCCTTGTGATTAAGCATCTTGCATGACTACATCCTGCTCTCTCATTACTAAAAATATTTATCTGGTAATAGGATTTTTCCTATGATTATTTTTGTCTGTGTTACTGTCCAATAAGATGTTTTAGTCTCCAGCTTAAACATCACATGTAGCTGGAAACAGGTCAGCATAGCTCAGAGCAGCTCCAAATCAGTGAGCAATCTCTTCACTTGGAAGAATCTGTATCACTTACCCAAGGGGTGAGTTTGGCCATGCAAGGAAGAGCCAATCAGGAGGGATGAAAGCTGACAAACCAGCAAACCTATTTCTATTTTTAAAAAGCCACAAAACAAAAGGGATAGCCAATTTTTTTTTTTTTTAAAACATTCCTCTTACATTCATTAAACCAGAAATTTGTTCTCAGTTGTTACTTCAGTAAGGAGTTGCAAGGTGGTTTGAGTTAATAAATACTAACAAAATATCCAGGTGTCTGTTCTTTTCTGTTAATTTTGTTCTTTAGAAGGGGAAGAGTTGATGAAATGGCTTCATGGGTTTTTTGGCTATTTCTAATATTTCTGTTCTACTAAGAGAATATCAGCAGACGAATGTCCATATGGATTCCAAATTCATGCATTACTTCCCTCAGAATGAGCACTTCCACAAGCAAATCCTAGGACACTTTCAAAGGACTGGTAAATAAATTCATTAATAAATAATTTAAATTAAAGTGGTCTTCAACACTTGACTAAAACCAGATTCCTGTGCTTTAGGGGTAGGACTGAGCTTTGTTTGTAATGCCTCTGTCCATAGAACTTCTACTGCATTTGTAGAGATTAAATGGGTAAAGAAAGAGACTAATCTTTGCTTGACTAAAATAATATCTTCAAGGTGGATTTTTTTGGTTTTTGGCTTTTTGTTTGTTTTGTTTGTTTGTGGGTGGGTTTTGTTTGTTTTTTTAAAGGTTCCAAGCCTTTTTTTTTCTTTCCAGATACAAATACATTTTTCTTGGGTCTACCAAAATCTTTTTGGAGTGTGGCAGCTGTGGTTTTTTCCTGCCAGGAAAATCTCTATAGAGGCATTTATTCCTGTGAAGCCCAGTTTTCTATGTGGGCTAACTTATTCCAAAGTGGAGACCCATAACAATGGAATATGATTAATAAGGTAATTTCTGCTTTGCTCAAGGAAGGGATATCAGTGCACTTGTACACCTTTCTATACTAGAATCAGTTTCAGAGGATAGTTTTCATATTAAATAGGTTATGAATAAGAATGGTCTCATTTAGATGCAAGAAAATATACAGAATTCTGTATAAATATTCTAACAGTCTGAGAAGGGAATATAATTTGAAGAAGTAACTCATTAGGTCTGACTTCACAGTGATACATTTAATTAAAAAAAATAACTAAATCAATTAGTTGTTTCTCAGATTGTTGGAGACAACTGTTCTCAGGGATATCAGATGTTATATATAGATATAAAAATATGTATCATAGTAATGCAATTGCTTCTATGTGAAGTGGTGTTTAGGAGCTGGTAGAAAAAGATTATTTCATTTGAAAAGTCACACAAAAAGCTGTAAAAAACCAGCAGCATGTTACTGGAGCCTCATAAGTACACTGCTAGAGCTGTATATTAACTATACAGTCTACTGTAGTTGAAGATGTCCCTGCTCAGGGCAGGGAGTTGGCCTAGATGGCCTTTAAAGGTCTCTTCCCACCCAAACTATTTGATGATTCTATGATTCTCTGAACTAATACCAGAGAGTAATTTAAAAGTTCGTGAACAAAACCACTGAGAAACCCTTTAGCTGCATCCAGAAGAGATGTTTCATGAAAAGCCATAAAGATATTAGGTCAAAAGCTTAAAGAGATAAACCAGCAATTTTTTATTTCACCAATTAAAAGCAATCAGCAAGCGATAGTTACACAGCCTAATAAAATACCTCTCATTTTTGCTGTTCATTATAAACATCTGTGTACTTCATGTACTTTGTACCGTGAATTTATTAAAAATACCTGAAAGCAGTAGGTTTGCCAGAAAGGCATGATCACCTTTAAATAAGTAACAAAATGACTTCTCAGAAGTAATGGCAGGCATGAGAAGTGTTCACAAACTGTTAGCTCCCCTCCAATTAATTTTACAAGATGCTTAAAGCTCTCATGCTCATCTGTGGAGATAAAACCTTCCCCAGTCTGTGCGTGAAGGTGCCATTGTTTTCCTTATTGCTGTTGAAAATATTGTAGGGCTGTTGAATGAGGGTGTAAAGAATTCAGAAAAAATGCCAGTTTGTGGAATTAGTTTTGTGCTTTCAGTGTACTTCACACAACTGGGGCTGGGTTCTGCCACTGCATCCACAAACGGCCTCCCCACAGGTGCTCACACCAGTGGGCTCAAGTGTCTACAGGAACAATACTATACTGTGAGGAAGAGAATAAGACTGCTAATTTAAAAGATCCAGCTGTATTTTCGAGTCTTCATTACCCTTACAGAGAGTAAAGAGCAGCTCTAAGCCAGCCAGCAAGATAAAAGCCTCCTCTCTCCAGTTACAAGGAGATCTATAAGAGGGATATCTGCTCTTTGCTTTATTATTTTGTGGGGTTTTTATAGGAAAGATAAGGAATACCTTAAGGAACATATTACAGGAATCAAATTTGAAGAAATAGTTTAATTTTATATATTGATGATCAAAAATATTTTTTGTTTAGTCTAAAATTTCCCCTGGGGAAAAAAAAAGAAGAATGTGTAATGTATGTGATGTAAAGATATTTCTCCTAAATACATATTAAAGAAGAGTTGACTACAGACAAACAATAAATTTGGGAATTCAATTCTCTAACAGCCTGGAGAAGATGGCTCTTTTAAACAAAACAGAGTGATTTAATGAGCCAATGTACATCTGGGAGGCTGAAGAATGCTGGCAATGTCCACCTTGGTAGCAACAACCACAGTCCAAGTGTACGTTTGCCCAAATCTCCCCTTCCTGTTTAAAAATCCTTCTCAAATCATCTGATGCTAGCAGGAGCATGTCAGATGTTGTTATGAATTACGTAGGATAAAAAAAAAAAGATTGGGAGGAAGGCTCTGCATGGTGACAGAATGTGTTTTGAGTATATAATGTTTCTTTTGAAAACTGCAGAACCATTTGGTTTTTACTAATGTGACCAGTGTCTTAAAAAATGGTTAATACTTCCTAAAAAACCCTGCAAATAAGAAACAAGGGCAGGCAGTAATATGTCTATGTTTCGATGCATATTTCACTCAGAAGAATCCCAAAGCCCAGCACAAGCACTGCTGATCATGCACTGCTGAAGACTCGAGGATAATCACTGCTACTAAAAGGAACTTGGTCCCACGCTCCCAAAGACAGGTTTCTGATAGAGTAAAAGAAATCCTCAGAAGTTCTTATACGTGATGGCAGACCTGACCAAAATGGTAATGGATTTTTGGCCAAGAAACTCAATATAAAGGCAAATAGAGAAGAACTGTGTTAGTCAAACATAAGTTATTGGGCTCAGTACAAAGTAAATGGATGAAATGACAGGATATGTAGAGAGAAGGTCAGGTTACACAATGTAATGATCCCCTTTGGCCCTCAGCAGGTGATTCTGTGAAACCCTACTCCTGCTGCAAGTCTCTAATTCCTATACCACTATTGATTTATTTGTAAGAGACCATACACAGTAATGATACCTGTGCATGATTACTGACAGCATTTGGCCATGAATTATGTCAGTGAAAACATGTTTAAGTCGAATTATGACTTGCATGTTTTTAATTTCATGGCAAGATCAAGGCCTAAGGAGGAGAACAGGCATATTAATTTCCTAATGGGATTGCATAAAGTGCATTTTTGTTCACTGTTTCCCACCATTGGTATTACCAGTGCAGCTTCTCTGTAGCAATAAAAGAGCTGGAACAGGAAAGTCCCAGGAGCTGTAACTGTAACATCAACAAACTGTGGGTTTTTCCAGAGACCATGAACTGGCACTGACTGTGCTGTAGGTTAACATTCACATCATGGCTCTCACTAAGGATGGACTGGTAATGTCACTGTGAATTTTGATAAAGAGAAGTCCATTAATGTGTTGACTCATGATGATTTACAGATGATCTCCATGCAAGTCAAATGAATTTTTACAAAGAAATCAAGCAGTTTCATCAAGTGTGACCACAGTTCAGGGCTCACCTATTTCTGATTCTGGTTCCTGATGCTGTAAAATAGACATTCATTGTGTACTTCATAAAATGATGCAGTTGGCTTTTTGCTTTCAAGCAACATTAAGAAAAAAAGGAAAGTAGTAAATTACAATATAAATATCCTGGAGACCTCACTATTACAGCCTAGCAGAGCCTACTGTTCCACATATGTGCATTTTACGTTATATGCACATTATAAAACTGGTGTCTAAAGAAATCTGTGTCATACAAACCTGTAATATCAGATATTAATTTTTGATAATAACACAATGCAACTAAAAATCCATCTGAATATACAGAAGGGAAAATCTTACATTTGTATTATGTATATCCTTCTGTTCTTATAAATATTTTGGGTTTTGAATTTTGACAGCTTTTCCTCATTATCCAGTTTTCAAAATAAAATCCTGAAGCTGTTCACCAGTATACAATACTTATTTGTATGACATTTCCTACTTTTTTTTCTATAATTAAACAAAGTATAATGATATTTGGGGGAAAAAAAAGCCTTCAAATATATACCAGAAAACATACCATCCCCTTACTAAAATAAAGTCAGGAGAACTGGTTTTACTTTCTAAATACTTATGGTCTCCTATAACAAATATCCATGTTCAATTGCATTAATGTCATTATTTGAGCCAGAAGTATTGCTTTAGCAGGCAATCTGTCCAATAACATTTGCAAACATCCCATAAAGGGGATTTTGGTTAAGAGAAAGTGTTTGCTATACATATTTTACTGCTACTCTATCAGTTTATGGTTTGTTATTCTTAGAATGGTATTTGCTTTGCTTAGTCTTCGCCTATTTGCTGTTCATTAGTTAAAGCAAATAACAAATTGGAGTCATGTGATAATGTCAAAGCTGGCTGACAGGATAAGTAAAATTATATAAATGACCACTGAGGCATGAATTGTAAATAACTATCAAACATAAATACACAGTTAATGTATGAATATAGGTTACATTTGTGTCAAATTGCACCAAAATACTCACACAAAAGACTCCGTGAAATCAATTTAATAGGAATTTTAGAAGTTTACCAATATGTTACCCCAACAAAAAGTACAATTGAAAAAATAGTTATTTTCTGTTGGCATATTCTAAATAACTCCATGTTGCAGTAAAAACTCATTTAAGTATTCTAACATTTAGTAAATGGACTAAACAGTGTTTCCAAATGACTGGTCAATAGCCTGTCATTCTGTTTACTTGGCATTTCTACAGGATTGCTCAGATATTTTATTCATATTTTGAAAGTTGAAAGTGGTAACTATGTGACTGGATAAAATCCTATAGATTAAAAACCATACAGATTAAGCATTTAAAGGTTTAGTTTCATAGTTTAATAAGTCTTTACAATTATACTAGCAATGAAAATAGGCAAGGTAAGGCTTGTTTCTGAAAGAGTAGCTTCAGTTACACCAGCAAACATTTGATTAAGAAGTTGAGGAGTGTGTCAGAGGCTTTAGAGAAGTCCAGATAAATGTCATCTGTAGCCCTTCCCTTGTCTGCTGATGTACTTACTCTACCAGAGACGCTCAGGACAATTCTTCTGAACTTTATTAAGGGATAATTAGTTTTCAATTTGGAAATCTTAGCATGTATTTCTGCCTCTCAGTAGCTAGATGAAAGGACAGTAACAGCACAGCAATTCTAGGAGAAAAGTAAGTAATATCTCACCCCCACTGAACCCAGTGCCTGCACAGACCCTGTCCTGCTCTCTCATGCACAAGTGAGCAGTTCAGGGATGCTCACAAACCACCAGTTCTGCCCTCAGCAGGTTTCTGCATCTGCTGTACGTTTATAAAACAAGAATCTTGGTCCTGCTTTGGATTACTACTTTCTCCCAGCACGTTCAGCTGTGGCTGTAATACTTAGTGGCTGGAACATGTGAAAGCACAGGAGGGTAACTAGAGGGGAGGGCAAAAATGAAAAGCATGTCTGATATCCTGAGACATCCTTTGCCAAGGGACAGCTGGCACACAGTGGCCCTTGGAGGTCTCTATAGGCTATTTCTTGCTGAAGTCTAGCACCAGGAGGATTTTCATTGCAAATTTTTCCAGGAATATTATTCAGAGGTAGTAGATACTTCACTGAATTTCATATTAGTAAGCTATGATGTTAAATAAAGCACTGAAAATCTTAATCAAAGTTATGAGCATCAACAAGAAGCAAAGTAGCTAATAGATTAGCTGCTGAACAAAAGTTTTCTATGATTAATTATATTATAGTGCACTAATTTAGTTTCCTCGATCTGTAACTTCAAATATCTATACTAATTAGTAGCCAACCTACAATATAATAAATGAGATAATGAAATAAAGATGTTTTAAATATCCATTTCTATTGCATGAACAATTTGAAGCATGTTAACAGACAAGATGAATTCTGATTATTTTTTCATAAGGATATATTAGCATATCATTATGTACATGAATGCCACATAATCACTTTATCACAAGAATAATGTTCAATTACTAAATCCACAGGAATCTGGAAATAAAACAAAATACTGCACATTAGATGAAGGCTGGCATGGGTTAAGTTTACAGAGACATCACACCTTTCTCCATCGCATTTTCACCTGCTCATGTGATGCACAGTTCTGCTTTGATGGAAAATTCCTTTGGGTCTTCTTGGTGTAAAGCTGTTGGTGCTTGCAGCAAAATTTGCAGAGCAAGTGGTGAACAGAGAGTGTTTTCACTCGGTTGTTAAACCAGAGAAATATCCACAGCATTTTTCACAGTTCATGAAAGGGACCATCAATTTCTGTTAGCTTTGTTCAATTTGGGAACAAGTTATACAAGCTTATTTTCTTCTATGAATTTGGTTGGGGGAAAAAAAGACTTTTTTTCTGAATTTGTTTTAGAAAACTGAGCTCTTAGGTCCAAATTTGGACTGAAGGAATTTGCAATATTCCCCATGGAAGCTGAAGAAACTCTTAAGGAGCCTTAGACTGAGGCAGTATTATTTATTTTCCTGAAAGCAGTGATGACAGTCAAAGCACGAGCAGTGTGGCTTGTTTTATATATCAACCTTGCATGTTTTCCTGTCAGCTTTGCAGTTTGTCATCCACAGCTTGGCCTCCAAATAGCATGAACTTTGAGGACAGCAAGCTGAAATGAAAGACTCACTGCCTCCTATAGAGAAGAAGCAAGGCCACCAAGGAATAGCAGAATATCTGTTTATTCCACTTTATGTAGCCTAAATTGTGGAAAAATATTTCATTACTAGTAGAAACATAATACAATTCTGTTAATGGTAGTATAATTTGTTGTTACTATTTGGAGTGAATCTGTGAGTAATCTAGCTCGTATAACAGATGAAATCATAAAAGAAAATATCAAATGCAAAATCTGATATACAAAAGCAAAGAATGAGCTGGAACAGCTGCAGTAGCTTTTTATAAATACTTGTCAGAGTTGTTCAGCTCGAGCAGTGTTTGCCAGCTGGAGTGCAGTTGTTTGGAGAGGGAGGTGAGATATCCCTCCTCTCTACGTGCAGAAACAATGCAGCTAAGTGAACATAAATGCGCAAAATGCCCTGGTATTCCACTGCAGTGTTTCACTGCTGGAGTAATTGCTGGAGTGATTCTCGGAGACAGAAAAACATTCCACCACTTCAGGCAGTGCTGCCAGAGCAGCACCCAGCCAGGCTGGAGCACACGGGTAAAGTTCAGGCTTCTATCACTGCAATCCTTCTATAAACTTCTATCAGTTGTTGGGGTTGTTTTCCCTACTACAGAAGCACTGACCTGCTACTGTCTGGGTACAACCTGCAGAATTTTCTCCTCGTTCTGCCAGGGATTGAGTGGCTGGGAATTGTACCTGCCCTGAGCAGCTGCATTTGTGACAAGACACATCCCATTACATCCCATTTACAACCTACCCTGTCAGGTTATCATGGAGAACATTAGTTTGCAAGGTGATAAAGACTCGTATCATGTGAATTGGAAAAGGAGATACAAACATCCACCAATATTTAAAATTAGTGCAAGAGGGCTTTTTCATTAATTAAAACTGGCATACACTGAGTTTATTAGAGTGAAGTTCTGCAGCATGTCAGCATTATGTTAGAATCGTTTAAAATATGCTGAAAACACAGCATGAGACTAAGTTCACACAGACTTGCAGTTATACTGGTCAAACAGCACTAATCAAACTGTTTTATTTGAGGTTTGATCTAAAGCCCATGAGAGTCTGGCTATTGCATTCAGTGGGCATGGAGTTCAACCCTTGATGAAACAGCACTTGATCCTTGTATAATTCAATTACTTACGTTACTTGCTGAATATATTATTTCTTAGTTAATTCTTTACAAGTAACTACCAATAGGTAGAACATTTAAAAACCTCAGACCACTTATTCTGGTTGTTTTCCTTTTCAACTCTTTCAAATCCTGTTTATTACTGCCTCCCTGCTTCCCTAGTATCAGGGAAAAAAAGTGGTTTGCCAGTAACAAGAAATATTTATGATATCACGGAAAGACTTCCGCATGCTCTTAGCTACAATGCATCACATCTCTTTTGTTCATTTTAGAAATGCTATTTTAGCCACTGGTGTTTTATTACATTAACTGCTGCAGTGTGGCCATATTTTACTGAGAGTTGCAGGTACCCAACACAGCCGTGGATGTCAACATAAAGGTGGCATCTGCTCTTTTCACTACATTTGCCGATGTCTGGTCAGTTTGATCAGTGTTATACACAGTCACCCAGAATCAGAGACTGGCTGAGGTTGGCAGGAACGACTGGGGATCATCTCGTCCCTGCTCAAGCAAGGCCACCTCAGAGCTATTGCCCAGGACCACACCCAGACAACTTCTGAGTATCTCCAGGAGTGCCCACCCCACAGCCCCTGCAGGGACCTGCCCCAGTGCTCTGTCACCCTCACAGGAACGCACAGAGCCTCCTGTGTTTCACTTCAAGCCCATTGCCTCTGATCCTGTCACTGGAAGCCACTGAAAAAAGCCTGGCTCCATCTTCATCACACCCTCCCTTCTGGAATTCACACATATTTCTGAGATCCCCAAGCATTCCCTTCTACATGGTGGGCAGGCTGAACAGTCCCAGCCCTTCTGTGGAGATGATTCAGGCCCTTCATCACCTTCATGGCCCTTTGCTGGACTCTCTCCAGTACCTCCAGATATCTTTTGTACTGGGGAGCCCAGAACTGGACACCGTGCTCCAGATACTACAAGGATAACATTTATTCACAATAATACATTAACTAAAGCATAATGTAAATGAATTATGAGAACTTATAGCTAAAAAAAAAAATTTGGGAAAATTGGAGTCAGAAGTATGCACATACAGACACGAAATGAGTGAGATTTCAGGTGCATAACTGAGTAGATAAATACAGAGAACTTTTTGCATGCTAAATAATAGAATAGTAAGCATGTCTGTGGTGGAGAGGATGAAACATGGCAAACCATCTATTAATAAGTATCTATTTTCCTTGACAAATGCCTAATTATTCAGCAGAGTAATTTAATGTTCTGTATTAAGCTAAGAGGCACACAAATTAAAATACCCACATCAATGGGCTCAACTCAGTATTCCCTGCTCAAAACCCAACACCAAAACATTCACAAACCTCAGGAGAGAATTTTCCTGAGATCAGCTGATAATGTTTTGTACCCTGCAAATTAGCCCTTAAATCTCTACAGCTGATTTTTCTACCAAACCACAAAACTGTTTTTCTATCCTTCTGCTAAGAATCCTCTCTGCCCATGTACTTTACCTCTTACATATGCCAAGATATAACTCAATTAAAGCTAAAGAAAGAAAATGTCACAGTTTAGGGCAAAGCAAAAAAAAAAAAAATTTTTTTTCAATTAAGTCTTTAATAAAGACACTCAAATAAAGCCAATGAGAAGTGGATATATTTCAGGTAAAATAGGAGGCTCGAATTGGAAGCCCATGGAAACACTTGAAAAGCAGCTGGTCACAGCCATAAAACAACCAGTAAAAAACACTCCCAGGCAAAGCAGCAAGCCTGTAAGGGAGACAGTGGATCTACTGAATAAACAGGAATTGAAAAGAACCACTATGTAGAAAAGTGGCATTGCAGAATAGTTAAATGACAAGTCTGTAAAGCTTGACCCAAAAAATATTTGAAAAAAATAAATACCTCAAAAGCTAATGGTCCATAATGCTTGATGCCAACAGGATGAAATCAAAGGAAAGGGATGAAACAAGTGTCGATAACAAATTATCGTATGATAATAATTTTAGGAAAATAAAGACCAGGAGGATTTAGCCACACTAGAAGATCACGTACTGATTAATGGTAAATTGGTAACTGCAGTAGCTTGGAAGTTAACAGCACTGAATAATAATGAACTTAAAAAGTAAGTAGCCTAACTTCTCACAAGGTATGCTATTTATTTTTAAATATCAAGGGGAAACGGAGAGGGTAAAAATTTAGCTGTCTTAAGAAGTTAGACAAGCAAAGTCTGCATCAATATCAGATAACTGACAAACAGAGCACTTGAAGGACGTATATTCATCAAACACCGAAACAATGCTATGAGAGGGTCAAACATCTTTAATCTCCAATTTACAGTTTGAAATGAAGAAGCATTCACTTGGAACATGCTGAGATCCCATTCCACATACTCTAACACATTAGATGCCAGTGGAATTAGTTATGAATTTCACTTAGAAAAATATAATGCATGTTTAAAATTGCACAGTATCTACATTTACATCCTAATCCTTTTTTTATTTTTTTTTTAACCTAAGATCAACTTCTGCACGAGGACTCTAGAAAATGCATCTTAATGACTATGTGATTTTGACCACACTTGAGATTATTTGGCAATCCCATCCCTATAATGGGACAAGGAGCAGAGAGGGTTATTAGGAGCCACACTTTTATCCTAAGCTTTTTGTGGTTTTAGCCTGTATTTTGTGTGTGTCTGTAACAATGTTTTCAGGTGTTTATCAAAACAATGCAGCAACAACACCTTTCAGCACTTCCTTTCATTGTGGAATCTGATAATATTCCACGTGCTTTGAGCCTCCCATCTGTAGCAGTGTGTGCAATTAATTGTGCTTTCTGCCTAAAGGCTAGATTCAGGGAAGTACTTCCACCTGGTCTGTAAGGATTTCTCTAGACAGGAGGGTTGAGGTTACACTTGGGCCAGGTTTGGGCCTGAAGGTGTTTAACTTGATCCTCAGTGTGCCTTTGGCCTAGGCCGGCACCTGCCAGCCAGGCCCGGCACGCAGGGGAGGTGACAGCCCTGGGCAAAGCCGGCTCCCAGCCTGCCTGGTTTGGCTCTAAGGAAGTCTCTGCACGTGCCTGACAACGGTGCCGTGCCAGGCTCACCCCAGTCACTTTACAGTACAGATCCCTATCCTCACGTACTGCATTTTTACCCAGAAACCATTTAACACAAAGCACAGACCCCGTGCAGAAACATGAAAACTGACAGGAAGGACTTCCTGTGCTACGGACCATGCTACTTCTGGTGCCCTTTCTCACCTGTGGAATAAGGCTTGAATTCCCTTCTGCATCATAGCAGAACTTCAGCTGGAGTGTGAGAGTAACGTGAGTGGAAAGACCGTGAACTCAGGCTCTCCATTTCCTGGGAGAAAGCTCTGGTTTTAGCAGATGAAGCAATGGCATGGTTGTAGTCAGGATAAATGAGGGGAAAAGCAAAACTTGCAGGAAAGTTATTATCTTTCTAAGGCTAACTGAGGCAGTGACACCAAAACCCCACTGTTTTCAGGTCTGGAGGTTTGTTGGTAGGCAGGATGAGCATTAGTACTGATACCGTTGCCTTCCAGTGGGCTAGAAATTGATATGGAGGGCTGTCAGAGTATCCCTCAAAGGCAGGGCTAGGAAGTCAGACAGATCAGCCCCAAATCCTAATTCCATTCCCCCTTCCAAATCATTATACATCATCATCTTTAATCACCTCCAGGCAAGTGATGAGCATGCATTAAGCCCACTCATGCACACTGTGTTAAATATGATTACACATTACACTGCAAGGTTACATGAGATATATGGATTGATGTATGGCAGAGCTCCACATCAAGGCTCAAACATTCTTTTGACAGTAGTAAGGATTTTTTTTTTTTTTTNTGTTTGAGGTAAGGGTAATTTAAATATAATTGCTTAACACCAGGGCATGCTATCCTAACAAGCCTGGGGAAATACAGCACTGTCCAAGGGATTCCCTCCAGTCCATCATAAGGGTAACAAGATACACTTTGACTTGGCTAAATCTGTCTGTCTGGGAGCTGGGAAGATGAGTCTGCAGAGAGGGAGGGTATTGCCTGCCCAGCCTTGCCCAGGAAGGCTCCATGTGTGGAGAACAGCCCTGAGCTCCCAGGCAGCTCAGCACCCTGTCACTGCTGCCTTTGGGGCAGTTTGCTCTCGTCACTCAGATCCCAGCGGGTACCCAGGGGTGCAGAACCCACCCCTGAGAAAGGAGGAGAGAGGCAGAAACAACTGACACAACCTGCAAAGTTTTGCACAACCTGAGCATGGGTTTTCAGGAAAGCTTTTTTTGATTTATATTGTTATACTTCTTGTAAGTTCATTACTGAATTTAACGGTTAGATTCTATTTTTTGATATGAACAATAACTCATTTCTTAGCCAGTCTCTCTTGCAGCCAATAACTATTGTCTCTTTTGTAAACTGCAGCCCCTCTTGTTGCCAGTAATATGTGATTTGGGGGAACGATTTAAATGACAAAATGCTAACTTGCAACAACAAAAGAAATGACACAATATAAACTAAGCTTTAATAACTAAAAAGATCTTTAATTAAAATTGCTTTCCATTCAGGGGCTGGAGTTTTCTTTAACCAGCTGCCCTATGAAAGTTATTACCTAAAGTTTTCATTTTCCCAGGACACAGCTGCAGAAAAGATTTTATTCTGGTGAATGAAGGGCTGAACAACAGCAAGGACAAAGCTCACTTAAACTAACAATGGAGCCATGGCAAAAGTCATAACCTTCTGCTGTCTTAGGGGAAGCACACTTTCTGAATATAATCTCTCTGATTATGCCTAGTATGCAAAATGCAGTTTTATAGCTGCAGCTCAAATAGATTTCAGTATTGCCACTGAATACTAATCACTGATGCAAAAAACGTACAGCTCCCTCAAGGCATTTCAAAAATCTTGATTATTTAATCAGTGCTCTTGATTTATAAGGCGAGCTGGTTGATGACTACCAAAATGTGACACATTGGACACTAGCCAGATGGAATGCCAGTTTTCATTTGAGGTTAAAGAGGTAAAACTCTACAAGAGAGGTTTTCCAGTACCCTGGACCAGAGCTAGAGTTATATCAGATGATAAATAAAACCTGGCAGTTTGGCTTGCACATAATATTAAAACAGAAACTTCACTGAATTGTCAGTTGTAAAATGAAGTAATCAAGTTTCTTTCTGATTATTCTCCATTTCCACTATGGACTTTTTATTTATTTCAAGTGCTCCATCTTAATGTCCTCTTACCTTTTTAAAGAGCACCACTTTACCTTTTTACAAATATATAAGCGGTGAGTGCTGCCATTTCATAAGCACTAATTTCCCAACCAGCTGGATGCAAAATTTGAACGGTTCAGTTTCTTTTCCCTATAACCACATATATAAATATATGAATTTGAAAATATTTTTGTATCTACATCTCTACAGGGAAACATAGGCTTAGGTATTTATATAACAATAATTTAAACTCCTGCCTTAAAATGCAATAGAATTGCCAAAAATTTTTAAGAAACTGATGCATAAGTTACATTAATTTCTGAACAGGTTTACTTCTGAGTTGCTTGGGCTTTGACAGTCTCATGCCCATCTTTAATTGTCATCAATGATTTTATGGTAAAGAAGGATTCCATATGAAATTTCCAGTGTTTTTTCTATAAAGATTTCAAGGAGCAGAATGACTTCAGATTGAGTCAAAAAAGAATTAAATTCTTCTTTAGAACCTCATTCCAGGCCTGGCCCCTAGAAGTGAGCATGACTTTGGGCACATGGTTACATGGAAAAAGAGGCCAAATGTTTCAAATTCATCTTGAAGGTGTGGCCCTTGCTGGAAGCAGTGACCAACACTTATATTCAAAGCAAAGTCACAACTACAGAGAATTATTTTACCCAAATCCGTGTTGGTGCTGCAGGTGGGCGGCAGCAGTGGAGCACCCAGAGGTGGCAGCGGAGCACCCAGAGGTGGCAGCGGTCCCCAGCCTGTGCCAGCACAGCTGTGTGTCAGGGAGCCAGCCTGTGCTCTGCCCCAGCCCTTGCTCTGCACCAGCCTGTGCTCTTGTCCTGGTATTTCTATCTGAGCTATCAGTGATAAAGCCAATAATGAACACAGATAACCGCAGCCATGGCGCGTGGTCAGCCTACCATGGTCCAACTCAGCAGCTCTGGACACGCACCAACATACATGGATAACCCCAGGGAAGGCTGGCTTGGAGGTTAAAAGCATCCTCACATCCCAGTGCAATCCTCTCAAGCCTTCTAAATCCAAATGATGAAAATTATAATCAAAACATGGGAATTTGGTGGAAAGTTTAACTATAAATAAGCATTAGAAGTATGAAAAGCCATCATACCGACACACTGAAAAGCTACTGATACTCATAAAACATTGTTTCCAGTCCTCATTTTAAAAAGTCAGCTAGAAAATCCATCAGTCTGGATTCCAAAGGTGCAACAAAAGGAATCACAGGAGTGTGTACAGCTCCTGTCCCCACCGTATCCCCCAGTGCAGACAGACGTGCGTGGCAGCTCTGCCCACGTCAGCAGCCCCCTGTGCCAAACTGCTCCCCCAGCCCTAACAGTGACACTGTCACCTCCACACAGGCCTCGCATCCAGGTTTTGGCAAAACTGCAGATTTGTATCCTGTTATGAAGCCAAAACATTTTAATAACTGCAAGAGTTCACTTATAAAATCTGTGTAGTTTGGGTTTGTGTCCTTTATAATTCTTTCTCTGCACATGTAGGTTTTTATCATCTGAAGCTGTTTGAAAGAATATCTCACTTGACTGGACTTGTGGGTAAGACAGTCATGGGGTAGTTCAAATAGCTGCATTATTCCATTTTCTGTCAGGAATCCAAAAAATCTGCTTGAAACACAGATGGCTATTTCCCTGTCATAATCCACCTCCTCCGCTGATCTCCTCACCATTTCAACCACATTCTCTGTGTCAGTATCCCTGAGTGGGGAAGCTTTTGCACCTTCTTTTTTCAGGGAAGAGCTACAAGCTGCTAAGTGAGGGTGTTTTGATGGTGGATGAGACAGTCCTGCTGCAGGCAGCACTGCTGAGTGACTGCCTCAGGCTCAGGGTACTGCAGGCACAATGTCACAAATATATCACAGGTACTCCCAGGCCCTGTGCCATGAGTACAGCATGACAAAAATAGCTTGCAGGGATTATGTCCCCACATTCCAGTCTTGCATGGCAGCAGCCACACAGCAGGAAAAACACTGGAGCCAGAACTCGCCCATGCAGGTTAGTGGCTGTGCTGCAGGGGAGACTGCTGGGCAAATCATAACCCCGAAAGAGATGGGAATTTCTGTTTACACAAAGCAAATGATACTATTGCTCTTCCAGTCTTGTCCTTCCCCCATGTTCCACATAGCCTTGCTACATGCAACCGTATCAAGGGATCAAAAAGCCATTTCGTAAAAGGCTCCATAGGTTTTGAACCTAGAAAAGGGGATCAAGAATATTCTGCTACTGCCATGCCTTTCTGTTTCTGCTGGGGCAAAATTTCAATTCTCCTTTGCTGGACCTAACTAATCAAAGTTAAAGCCAGTTCTGGATGCATCTGGACCATGAATGGAAAGTCCCTCTGCTACACCTCTGGTATAAAGGCACCAGGACATCAACTGCCACCAACTTCTCCACATCCTGGTACAGTCACACATTGTGTAATCAGGTATTTACTCTTAACCCTTCTACTTCCCTCATCATTCCTATATGTAACTCTTCACCTTCTCAAACTACATTTTTTGTTGTTTTTTTTTTTTTAATAAAAAAACCCTAGAATAGACTTGGCAAAGCATCTCAATAACTATCTAGTAGATGGGGTTTGTGGCTAACAGAACAGCACAGAAAACTATCTGAATAATTCCATGCACCTGATGCCAGCAGAAGGCTATAGACCATTAGGTCAGGACAGAGAGACGATGTATTTCAAGAAATTTTGGGCTACTATTTTTGATGTGTGGGTGAGTTTACAGGTAAACTGAAAACATCATTATTCTTAACTGTTGTTAAACCAACAATGCAAAAATCTGTGTTTAAAGAACTTTTCTGTTTCTTTGCTGCAACCTACACTGCTGCACCCAAAACAAGAACTTGGGGTTTTTTTTCCAGCTGACGATGCAACTGTGGGAGGAAAGATCACACAGACTTTCTGTTCTTCAGAGAAGTTGGGTTTAAATACATGCTCAGCATTCCTGACTCTGAACAAAGAACTTGTTACAGAAGTAAAAAGCAATATCCTCATATTGCCTCACAAAATTCTGCTTCACAAAAATTACCAACAGTAACATCAATACAGATAAAAGTTGTACCTGAAAACATTATGCACACATAGCATTTTTAGTGCAAACACTCATAAATTCCTATTTTCAACAGTTATGTTGATTCCAATCTGTGTCCCACATGTAGGGGTATCCTATTTGATTCCTTTCCGTAATTTATAAATGCACCATATATCATTAAAATAGAAAGTATCAATAAATTGGCTTTATTAGTGGCTTTACTACCATTTTTTTAGGATAACAAAAGGGCAATAGCATTTCAATCACTGGGAAATTCGAATGTTTCTGCAAATATACTGCAATATATGTATTAAAAGGAGGGAGAGATAATCTGTCTCCTTCCAGACAGATTATTCTGATTTTCAAGGACAGAGAACTGAGACTTTATTCCTTCCGTTTACACACACACCTTTGTCAGAACTAATAACCCACTTCAAAGGCAAGAAGTTTCATAGTACTTAATTATGTGGTCTCTAACATGTCGTGATGATTGAATTCATATGAACTTATATATTTGGGCATCAAAAGCGCTTTATTTTTTCTTAATTAGAAACATAGATTCAATGCAACCTGCCAAGAAAATAAATGAAATCCATATACATCACCTCTGAGCAATAGCCCTGATTGAACGGGGCTGTTTAAATCTCTGTGGTTGGCAGTGTTCATCAGTGAATTTGTTTACAAAGTGGAAAGAATGAGATGCTGTCATAGAATGAAAAATCAAAGCTAGATTTCTTGGGAAGGAGACATCCGTCTTTTTCTATTTGTAAATGCTGACGAGCAGGGTTTAAGGAGGGCTAATGTCATCCATTCATCTTAATTAAAGAGTTAATTGCTCGTGTATCCTGATTTGGTTAGCTGATCTTAGTAACATGAAAAGCGTTTGCTTCCATGTACTTTATTGACCGCTGTAATGACATCATCAGTACGACCCAGGATTTATTCCTGCCTCAGCCTAAACTCATAACTTTAATAGCCTCCTACATGATAAAACTTTCAAGAGGGAAGGAGTTCTTTAGCATGGTACAGAATACCGAGAGGTCCGTTCAGACCCTGTTAAAATGTCTCAGTTCAGCTGTCATTGAAGTATTACTTCAAAGTCTAGAGTCATGAAGATAAGTAAAAAGTAATTTTAAAGACTAGTTCTTGGCAAATGAATATATGGAAATAGCATAAACCATCTAAAAATCGCATATCAAATATAAGCAAGAGACTTATTACTATTCAATTTTTCCCATCTGTAGTCATAGTCAAGAAAGCACTGACACAAAAACAGACAGGTGAGGTTCACAGCATATTCTAGGGATTAAACACCAAATTGGTTTAGTCCTGTGTTTTACAACACAAAGGAGGGAAACTCGGATCTCAAGAAAGACCAGTTAACTAAGAAAGTCTCTGAGGTTTTTCTCTACAATGTCTTTAACATTTACTGCAATTCCTGATGTTATTTCTTAAAGATTCTTCACAAGAATTAAATTAAATTTTACGCAAGAGGAAAATGGACAGTACTAGTGCTTTTTGATTGATCAACTATGTGGTACTTAAAAATTAAATAAAAGAATCCATTACAAAACATAATACATTGTATTCGTTTATCCTGGTAATGAGTCTTCAGAACTGATCTATTCATGTTCTGCTGCTTTCAGGGGATCAATTTCTGCTGCTAATAACACCCATAACTTACACAGAGGGAGGAACAGCCTCTAAGAAGCACCACACATCAAACATAGCTCACTATAACACAGGCACCCTTGCTGTGAGCACACACTTGGTTCGGGAACAGTCCCAGGGTAGCTCCTGTGCACTCTCCTGAAATATCTAGAAGGCACTAAGAATACTGTGATAAGGTGCTACAGCTCATCTAGTTTTATGTACTTCACAGTGGACTTCACTTTGAGGGGTTTTCTATGCAGTTTAAGCTTTTCAGATGACTGGTTCAGAGACCAGTACTGGCTCCTGTGCTTTCTCTGACAGACAGGAGACTTTAATACTGATGGGGCTTCCATGTTTTCTCAGAAATCTTTATGTAAAATATGATTTTAAAAAATCTAATAACCTCTGTGTTATCGGAACACAAAAATACATTGCCCCTCTCATAGAATAGCATCAGGCAAGTCCAGGACACAGAACTGAGTATGGTGCAGTGGGCTCATGTTACCAGAACAAGGTAACCAGCTTCAGAAGAGGAACCAGTCTGCCTGTGGCAGCCTGATGCTGCCCCCAAACCAATCAGCCCTGCTGAGAAGTCAGGCTCATTCTTCAGAAGCTGCTCTCCTTTAGGGTGTCCAGCTCGATGCCATGTGGCTCAGGGACACTCCTCCAGCCAGCCCATGCACCTCTACACAGGAGTGCATCATGGATAAAGGGAGCAGCACGGGGGAGCAGCAGATTTTGTTGGCTGTCTGCTCTTTTCTGGATGAGTGACCTTTAACAAGTGGTTTCAGCTCACTCTGTCCCTGTTATTCCCGAAACCACCTGTATCTCCTCTCAGAGATACTTGGAGATTCATTCATTGGAAGATGCTGGCTGTGAGTTAAGCAGTGCTGTTATTTCTGAACAATTCCCTGCTGGAAAAGGAAGCACGAACAATGTATGGGTGGAGAGGAGAGGAGAGGAGAGGAGAGGAGA
>VWZW01001657.1:1665200-1769296 GCA_013397115.1 Edolisoma coerulescens
CCTGACGGAGTTGTCTGTCCCAGCCCCGAGCTCAACACAGGGGTCATTCCAGTGTTGAAACAATGTAGGGATAGACACTCCACAGCCTCCCTGGGAAACCTGCTCCAGTGCTGGACTGCTCTCAGAGTGAGGATTTTTTCTTTATGTCAAAGCCCGTGGATATGGAGAAGGTGGCCATGACAGCAGAATTTCTCACTAGAGTTTAGATGTTACTCATCATCTTTCACAGGTCAGCTCCAATTAAAAAAAAAATTCTTAAATTAAAAATTGTTCCAGTTTTATTTACACTCCAAGAAAACTACTCAGTCAACCATTCTTCTGTCTGTTTAGTGCAGAATCCCTAAGAAGAATGACAAGAACAAAACTAATAAACCTCTGCGCCACTTGGGACCCTGCGGAACAGCATTACAGAATCCTCTTACACCAGCCAGGGCACAGAGGCAGCCTGACAGTGCTGTACACAGCCTGACAGTGCTGTACACAGCCTGACAGTGCTGTACACAGGCAGCTGCAGCCTTGCCAGGAATCCTGAGCTCCTGAGTCACAGGCACCCATTCCTGAGCTCAGAGATCCCTGTGCTGCACTCCTCCTCCCATGGGTCGCTCCGTGGGGTGGTGCAGTAACCACACCACGTGAGAGCCTTCAAACCATCCCAGTGCTCTTCCAAGATATTAAACATACAGCTCGGTGGTCTTGGAAACAGGTTTAAGTAACGGTAACTTTTTTATAATTTGAAGTCTCGTCTGTTATCTCCAGTTTCTTTGTTTTCTCCTGCCTATGCGTAAACTGCAAAGCTATTTCATAAACACCTGGAAAAGCTAAAAATGTCCTTGGACATAGACTGTGGACTAGTAGTGTAGTAATGTGGAGTAGTGATTGTCCCTTTTGAAAGCTACTTTACATAACATTAAAATACAATGTCACTAAAGAGAAAAGTGCAACATTTTGTTGTTCAGTGGAAACACCTTGGATAATGCTGAAATAAAGTCTCTAGTAGCTTGTGAAGTAGTTCAGTTGTTTAGCAATTACACCTTTGGATTTGTAAAGCTTCTACAACACCTAAAATAACCTAAAAGAAAAAAAGTTTAAAAAGTTTTCTCTAACTGGCTAAAACCACCTGCTGTAACTTGAATCAAGTAAAAGGTCCTAAGAAAACCTTCTTTTGAGATAACACATTTTTGAATTACTACACTGTAATTTTTGTTCACTGCATCAGGCAACGGCTACTGCAACTTCTCACAACATTACCAGCTTACTAATAAACATGTGCATGAAGCGGAACAGGGCATACAAGTTATAATTCTTTGCCTGTGCCTGGTAACATAAACAGGTCTGATACCATCAGATGAAGAATTGAGGAATTAAACCCTCCAAAAGACTGATGTAAAGGATTGGACATGCTAAAAGAGATGGTGAAAAGAGGCTGCTAAGAAATGGAACAACATTCAGGAGAGAAGCAATAGATCCACAATTGGAAATAAACATAACCATGAGAAAATGCTTTATCAACATAAGAGCCACAATGGAGCTGTGCATTTCAAAATAAGCAAAAACTGTTTTTGAAGAAAAAACCAGCATGGTAGGTAGGACTTCAAAGACTTTACTATAATAGACAGAAATGAACAGTACTAAAAATACAAAAGAAGAGAGACAAAAAAAATCCCACTAAGACCAAGATCGACTTATTCTATGTCCCTGCTATTACCCTGTTAACCCTTTGATGCCAATGCTGTGGAACCATTTTAGTGATTAAAGACAATAAATATTTCAGCACCACAGCAGCTGCTGCCTCCAGTCAGCTCCTGGGCCTGCTCTCTAGCCCTGCACCCCTCGCTGTATCTCTGGCAGCACCTGCACTTCCCTCCTTGGCTGGAAGGCACAACAGCTCCCCTGCCCAGCCCTTCTTCATCCTGCTCCCAGCCCGACCCAGAGAAGGCACAACTGCCTCGTCAGAGAGAAGCCACATGAATCACTGTGCTCTGGGTGGAAAGCCCACTCGATATTGTATTTCTATTCACAGAGAATAGGAAACAATGCATTCAAAAGAGGGGCACAGAATAGATAATTAAATGTCATAGTGGTTCAAGGGTAGAAGATGCAGGTATTACATGAAATACCAGGTTTCTAAGTTCAGAAACAGCTACAAAAATATTTTTTAACTGGATTAAGGGAAAACAGCAGGTAAAGCTGTGGTTTCTTGCAAAATATACTGCAGGATTCTTGTGTCTTTGTTCTGAATCATTGACATCAGGAGGATTTTTGCCACTGGCTTCAGCAGAACAGAACTAGCTAGTAATGGACTAAAAGTTTCCTTCTTGGAAATTTCAAAATAATGTTGAATCCTGAGAGAATACATAGTGCCATTGGTCTACTGTAAGATAGGATGGAGAAATGGAGTTTAAATGGTGCTGGGGAAGCTGAAAACTAACTGGATAACACAAAAAACTGTACATAGAAAAAGAGATTTAAGCAAAAAAAAAAAGATTGACATCTAATGCTACATAAAAACAGAAATGAAATTTTCATGGAATTTACTTTTTGATATCTTTGCCCGTGCATTTCTTTTGTTGGCTGTTTTTCCAACAAAAGAAAAGATGGAAGACTTCCAGAAGGAAGGCTTCAGAAACTTTTCACTGAGGAAATATTTATCATGATTTGTACACTTCTAAATGCCTATTTCAATCCTCTTTTTCAAATCATTTTGGTAACCACTGAAAAAGTGTGTATTGTTCTGCTTCAGGATATAGTAAGCCGTAAAAACCAAATTCTGTTTACAGCAGAATCAGATTTTCTATTATTTTAGACAGTCATTTTCACAGAAAAACCTTTACATGTCATTACTAATGACATTACAACCCTCTCTAGCTGCCCTCAAGACCTAGCTGTTTTGTAGCAGACAATATTTGACATCTTAGTTTGCAATCTCAGAAAAAGCCAAGAGAACAGAAACTGTCCTGTCAGAAAAAAAATGGCTTCAGAAGCTGGTAAATATATCACATTTCTATGGCGACGTGATCAAAATTGGAATGTTTGAATCAAGAGTTGCCTGCTTAGTGATTAATTGCAGATGTCAATACCAAGAGGTACCTGCAAGGCAATTAGCACTGTACTTGCCTAAATGTCACCGCACTGTAAATACCGAATGGAAATAAACAGACAGATTGGCCTGGTGCATGTTGTTTGGATTTGGAACAGGAATCTTGGAAATGTGGTTCCTAACCAAGCCAATTTTTTATTATGTGCTGCTGATATGCTACAAAAGACTTCTTTCTTTTTTTCCTGGTATACTGGGAGGTTAGTGCCACCCAACTCTCAAAATGCCACATGGCAATCCTTACTAGCCAAAGCCATCATCATGCTGAAGAAACTTATACAAATTTCTGCAGTTAAGGCTGTAAATTATGAGACTGAGGTAGAATTCTGTTTGCCATTGGAACCCAAATTGATAAATTTTATTATATGGTTTACAGTGGCTGTTTACTTTGATAATACTTTTCTGTCCTGTCTGCCCCGATTTAGAGTCATGTGAACGACTGAGAAGGGAATCACAGCTACAGGCTGAGAGTTAAGGAGGAGACAAATAGAGGCTGATGTCACTGCTGTGCAAGACTAAATAAATATTAACATTATATCTTTCAGACTTCTATAAAAACTTCTATAAAAGGGAAACAATAACATTGACCACCCTCCTCCACCCCTTTTGGGGATTTACTCATGTTTCTTCAGTAGATTAAAATCTGGAAAGTAATTGTTTCTAAAGACTTGGAGGGGGGCTTTTCTTTTCATCACATAGCCAAGATTTTATTTTTTCCAGTATTTTTCTCCTTTTAACTACAACATATTAGCTGCTGGTGGCCTTTGAAAACTAGAGGATCAGATGATGCTGGCTCTCCTTCCTTCCATCTGCTAGCCCACATAATAAGAAAACTAATATATATATATTAAATTCTTTTTTTAAAAAAAACTAATTAGTACAGATGCAAGAATCTCATGGCCATGAAGGGTTTTGTGACAGAACTTCTCTGTTAAAGCAAAGCTCATCTATAAATTTGGAAATCCTTGCCCATAAAGTTCTTCCATTAGTAGCACACGCTAAACAATGATCACTGCTGTACGATGAGAGACAAATTAATGAATCAAACATTACAGATTTCATCACTTTCGCTCATTTGCATTTAAGCTGGTTTCCAACTCTGTCATGCATTTGCTTTTAAACAAGCCCCTGTGGATAGTGCTGCAATCTTTGATTCATTAATTTGTTTCTCAGTGTACAGCAGTGCTCACTGTTCAGTATACGGTGAAATACTTTGAAAATATTTGTTTTAACAACCTATCCTTTATTTTAACAAAGAAATAATAATCCTGAAGAAGGAAATGCTGGCCATTTTGCAACGGAGTCCCTGCCAAATCTCCCAGTTGCTACCCCAGACCATCGTTATACCACTGTGATATTATCTGGATTAAGTCTTCACAGCTTGCTTTCACATATTCTACAATTTCATAAAGCTTTGAGCCAGCTCTTTGGGTTGGTATTATGATGCCAAATTCAACTCCTGGGAAGTTAAAGGTGGCTTTAAGCCTTTGCTCTCCAATCCTTGGATCAGTCCCAAGCAGTGACTTAGATCAGCCTCCCGAACGCTCGGTGACATTCTGCCACCACTGTGCCCAGTCCACCAGTTCCTCCACATTACAGCAGAGTGGGCTGCTTGGCAAAGCCATCTCTGTGAGAGCTGCAAAACTTTGGAACTCGTTTTTGGTTTGTAACAGCTTGAATTTGGTGACCTTACAGCACGCTGAAATCACCATCTGTTTTAGAAGAAAAGACAGGCATGTTCCCTGGCTGGTCAGTGCATGGGGATGGGTGTTTTGGTAATTAGATGGGTGGCTGAGTTTTCAAGTTCTTGTCTGAACCTCAAATTTTATGTGTTTGACTACAACATTGCTGTAGCAGTTATTGCTCATGTTTAATTCCAGAGAAACAAATACTTATAGGCACAAAGGCACATTGCAGCCAGGTTTTAGCCACCTACAGAAGGTGGCTCTTCTCATTTTCAGGTGGATTCAACAACACTCTGAATCTCCACTTGCTGGAACACAAGTCCTGTGGTCACCTGTGTTTTAGATGGCAAACTTACGTGAAATTAAATCCGACCTAATGAAATCACGTAAGGTTTATTTAAGCACAACAGGTTGCTTATGGTGCCTATGAATTTCCATCATTTGCTTTTTATTCCAGACCACAGGATAATCTCTGTCAGGTAGAGCTGAGGTAGAGTTTCCTTTGAGGAGGTGCTATGAAAATCAGCACCATTCTAGTTAACTCTGCCTCAGTCTTCCCAATACCTGTGTTTGCAGTTTTATTTATTCACTAAAGAAAACAGATTCATCGACGTGCAAACAAACAGTCTTAAACTGGGAGTATGAAAGTCCTGCCATACTTCTCACTGATATCCTTTCCATTTACAGAAAACTCACATATCAATTAAAGTCACCTGTTAATTAAAAGCGTGTCTGGAAAATTCCTTGCTAGTTGGAAGCAAAAGAAAGTGTAAAAACTATCTGAATGCTGGAGCTTTGAATTTTAATTACTTACTCCCAGGTTTGTTCGTGATCCCTCAGGTGTTGGCTGGGCAACAGCAAAGAACTGGAAAAAAGAAACAAAATTATTTTGTAATTCCTGCTGTGGGGAAGAAAATGTATTGAGAAGGCTTCTAATTTTCTCTTCTTATCTTGTTTAGATTTACTCTTTATTAATGTACTTATAAGAGAGTATCTGCACAAAAAGAAAAAAAAGATTCTGGAAGATTACAGGCGAGTACAGTGAATAATTGTTCTCTAGATTTGATATCTTTTTTTGTAATAATATGAGAATTCCTATTGTGTTTGTCTCACAATGGAGAATATAATTATAAATGAGAATAATGCTTATAAATTTGGAATAAAGGCTACAGTTTATCTGAGATCATCGATTATATATATATGTATTAAATTTGATGTGCTGTTTATTTTATGTGCATCTAAATAGAATAGACATTAGCAGTTTTAATAAAAACTTGGGCACTTGTATGAATTTGATCCCTCTCTCTAGCTACCCATATAATAATAGCAGGGTTTTGACCATTTTCTTTCTTTCCTACATTTTTTAGAAAAATGATCTTTTTTAACAGAGCAGAATACTTCATCTAAAGAAAGAGAATTTGTAAACTAAACATGGAGGCAGGGGATAGTTCTTCTGCTTTTCCTCATTAAAATAATCACCCCCTCCAAAGTCACAATATTTTAATAACATGAAGTTTTTAGTGCCTCTTTATTAAGGACAAATACCTGAGATTGTGATTTGGATCAGCAATTTTTCCAGTAGGAAAAATTTTGACATTTTACAAAGGAATGTAGAGATTTCATGAGGTTTCTGATGAATCTCTACATGTGAGAAATTTGGCCATCTGAGTCAGGTGAAGATTTATACAATGAGTTCTCCAAGAACTGGGATGAGGACTTTCCTTTTTTTCCTCAACAGACACACACAGCATATATACATCTGTTTAAAAAGTTCACTTAACAGTTAAAATACTAGTCTTGTAAATTGACTTGCAGGCAACTAGATGACAATAGAAAATGCAATTGAAGTAACTCTGCTCATGCTCAGTAAGTTTTCTTCCTCAACACACTTAAGAGTTTCAAATTGAAAAACAAAAAGCCAAAAGGAACATAAATGGTAAACAGTTTATTTACTATGTATATAAGCCAAATCCAAATTTATTGAGTGAAAATACTAAGCAGAAACTGAACACACATGAGTGCAACAATTCGAGCCTGGTACAGGTTGTAAGACAGTTAAAGAATCAGATGCTGCTTCAAAGTGCATTTAAGGGACTCATAATGTTAAACAGCTCAGATTTCTCTTGCATTAAGTTCACAATGAAGGTTTCCTCATCAAATGAACAAGACTTCATGAACTGTGACTGCACAAGTCATTTTTGGCTATTACACTCAGCTGAGTGCTGCTGGTTTAGCAGTATATGTTCTGTTGTATATTCAAGCAGAGACTTTTGCCCACTGTGTTCAGCTAAAAATTCTGAATATTGTGCAAGTCAGTAATTTTAGTAGCCTTAAATAACTTAAAATATGGAAGTACATTAGGGGTGAATGAAGAATAAACCATGAGAAATTCAGTCACAGTTTAAGAAAGAAAGGAAGGAAGGAAAGGTGAAAAATCCTGAAAAGCAAGCAGGTATCTATCATCCATATTTTTGTAGCTAAATGTCTTTCAAATGGAGACAATATATATATTTTACTGCCGTTTTCTAGGGGACAGGCCTTGTAAGCAAAGTCTTGTTTACAACAGAAAATACATTGCACTAGGAGTAGCCATGACACAGTCAGAGACCCAACCTACAATTACTGAGACATTTTGTCAATCTGTCATTTATAAAAGAATGCCCTATGAAAATTCAAACACTAGCAGGTCTTGTGCAGGTGTGGTGGTGCATCCCCACACCTCCCTTTTGAGCGATATTAAAATGCTCATTTGTGAGAGCAGGCAACTTGTAAATATGACTCAAAATATTAATATATATTCTTTCTGGAAGAGTGAGAATCTGAAAAAAGGACAATGCTATGTGCAGCCAGACTTCTCCAGAAGGGGACAGGGCTACCACAGTGACTCCAAAATGATGAAAATACCTTTCAGAATATTTTACATCCAAACAGCACATCTATTACTCTCTACATTTTGAAATGTCTCTAAAAGTCGATTTTTTTAAAAGAGCAATGAGAAGCTTTTATTCATACATTCATGCTTGGTTTTTGTTATTCTTACTTGTTGGCAACCAAAATGAATTCCAATGTTTTTTGCATACTACTGTTAATTTCTGCTGCTTGGGGAGTGACTGTCTTCCTTTATGGCAGCTCTCAGTGACTACTTCTCAATAGTTATGAGACAGAATCCTATATCAAAATGGCAAACCATATTAAACTTCTGTATGATCCTTGATGATCTGCCAGCGTGTCTGATCCATTTCCAGAGTACACGAGTCCAGCTATGTGCCCTGGTTAATAAATAAACAGTTCCTGTAAAACTTCTCTTTTCTCCCACTGTCTTAATCCTCAGTGTTGTTTGAAGAAATCCATATTATATTTCAAACGGGATTTCTTCTCTCTTCTTAAGAGAACATTAGTAGTGTCTTAGGTCTGAAATTTATAAATGAAGCAAAACGTTTTGCTAGCGAAGCTTTTGGCAAAATATCTTGCCATGTATTGCACAGTCTGTTATTGTCATGATCAGCACAGATTTTGTACGTCCCAACAGCCTGGTCTCTTATGAGTGAGAAATTTCACTTCTCCAAATGAAGTGAAGGATAATGCATGGGATTTAGCATGGAAATCGTTCACTCACTGTTGAGCTCTTTTCTGGTTCTCTCCTTGGCAAATATGAAAAAAATACATCTGTCATTATGCTTGGTAGTACAGACATGCATCAACTGAGAGATGGACTACAGCTCCCAAAACATTTTCAAAAAGTTGCCACTAAACTTTATGAGTGCTGAAATCAAAAAAAATTAGCCACTGCCACCTTGATCTGCATCTGTACAACTTCTGCAAGATATCATTAATCAATTCCTTATAAATTAAAAACTGATTTGGGATTAACTGTTATATTTAATATTATTCAATATTATCTATAAAAATAATATTTAATATATTTTAGACATACAAACTGCTGGTCTAATTTCTACGTGATCTGTTTTTCTACGTTTCCATAGAGGAAAGTATTTTCAGGATTTTCTTCCTTGCAGAGGAGGGAAGTACAGGGCTCCTCCCTCAGGACAGACCTGCCTCGGCTTGGTTTAGTGGTAGTACAGCACAGGAGACTCCCCAGTTGATCACAGGTAGTGTGGGATAATTTCCCAGGCTCTCTATTTCACCCCCAAAAGAGTGGGGGATGGCATCAAAAACTGCATTCTTCAGCACTGTGCAAGGCAGCTCTTTGTCAAATCTGACGATTTTTCTGGCCCTGCTAATGAGAGGGGAAAACAAATTCAGAACATGAGGCAACATTTTAGACTTGCACTGGAGGTGCCTCTGCTTTTGGATGAACACTTCTAGGACTGGGGGCCAGAGCACATTTTTTCCTACAGGCATGACAACCTTTCAGCAATTTGTGAATCCCCAGTTTATACCAAAACATTATGGTGATGCCTTTTGCTAATTTCAAGGATTTATAAATATGGATGGAATACTTAGTAGAAAAGAAAGCACAGATCAGTATATGAGGGAAGGACCTGAGCAGAGCTACAATCATACTATAAATGTCAGGGCTGAGAGACTTCCACACACATAAAGTGAGGCTGCCGTGGGCAAGCCGTTCCCGACTCGCAGTGTCAGAGCAGTGCTGGGAGCACTGCTCCAGCCCCAAGGTCACCCCCACGGGCAGCAGGGGCCGTGACACTCGCGAGCCGATATCGCAGCTCTGCCTCTACAACAGTGACTCCCCAGGAACACAAAGCTTAACGCTTCAAAGTGACTCCCACGCCCCTTTCACAAACTAAACAGCTCAAGTTAGGAACTTTTACTTCACAAGAAAACGCAGAGGCTCTTCTTTTCTCTTTAGTTTTCAACTTCCTCTTCCTAGAAGAGAAGGAGGAAATAGGGAAGATGCAATGTTCGTATCCCGTAATTTGCTGGAGCCCATGGTTTCACACTCTCTCACCACAACATCACAGAGGTCTGAGAGCTGACCACAGCCTGCCTTGTAATACGCACAACTGATGCATTGGGTTGGATCTTGCCTGAGAATGAGGAGAAATACGACTCTCAGTCTTACAATTTAAATGTTGTGCCACAGGATGAAAGTAAACTTTTTTTAAGGTAGGAAAGCCAGCTATTGCAACAAGGCTGGCTTCCAGTTTTTCACACCAAAGCTGTTGCTTCTTCGTTAAACCAAATCATTAGTAAAACACTTTTGCATCTCATCTGCAACTCAAGACTGACAATTCAAAGTCCAATTAACCTCAGATGTGTTTGTAGTTCCATTATCACCTTATTTACCCAGAGCTTGACCAGTCTGGCCTTCTGTCCTCCTGTTCCGACCATCTATTCATGTTATGTCAAATTAAATGTCCCATTTTAGCAGGATTCCAATATTCAGTTAGAGTGACAGCCTCTGGAATCTAAAATATTATTCAGCATTTTTGAAATAGTACAGAATATATTTAATTTAAAAATCAGTGAGCCAGCTAAATAATGCATGTGAGTAACAAAACTGCATATTTTGAGATTTTTGTAGTTTGACAAGAGTAAGAGGGAGATTTTTAGAAGGACTAAGCACTCAAGGTGTTTCTGTTTCCATGACATTTCTATCCAGACGTTCAAAAATTGTCAATATTTCCCATAATGAGAATATTTGAAAGTGTGGTCATTCGGTATCTAAATGATGAACAAACTTTTTGAAAATATTGCCCTGCTGTCTCTAATCACAATGTGCTAGTGTCTTAGGTTAGCAATAATTAGAGATGAAACTCCTGAAATGTTAACTGAACACCTTTCATGAGCCCTAAATTCATAAAGACAATAACCTCTCCTCCTCAATGTATTCAGTATTTTCAGTGTGAAATATTACTCATTTCAGCTGCTCTGTAATCTCTTTCTGAACCACGATGCCATGCAAGGATTGTAATCCTCTGCTGTTGTACAGGGTAACTAGAGTTTTTTGACATTTAAAATATCTAGCGGCATGACAAGACATTGTATTTGCATATACATAAATTGTGCCAGGGAAACTCGATGAGTGACAAACCATCAACAAGCTGCAGCATTGCCTGTGGCTTTAACATCAAGCATGGCTGCATATAAAAATGTTACAGTGCTGAAGAAAAGCAGCCTGACCGCCACAGCATCTGTTTTATATAAACTCCCCTGAAAAAGAGAATTTGTCCTTTAAAAACAACTGCAAAGGAAAAAACTGCTTATTGTATTTATTTGAAACCTTCTTCTATTGGCAATCCATTGAGGGAGAAAAAAGTTTCCTTTACGATATGATACTTGACATCAACTTCTGTGTGAGAATTTTCTTCCCCATTCATCCCTGACTATCTGCAGTGGTATCTCCTGAGGTTAAAGCAGGCTGTGATGCCTGTGAAAGGTTTGTTGCAGCTTCCTGTGGCATCCCACCGGTGCCTCTCCCCTCACCTGAAGAAGCAGCTGAACTGTACAACTAAACCTATGGCTAGTGAGGATTAATGTCACAGAAAAGTAAAACATGGATTGGTTTTCATGTGACTGATAGTGCATATATTCCTCAGAATCACAGCAGAGTCCAGAGGGACATTTCATGCAGTTCAAACAAGCAACTCATGCAAACCATCTGCAGCTTAACCACATGACAGACCCAGAGGTGATTTCAGAGTTGCCAGTGAAACAAACTCGGATTCCTCCCAGAGAGAAAAATACTGCTGCAAAACAATGCTGAACATTTCACACCTTGGCGTGAGCCTTGTGAGAGCTGACCAAAAGAAAAGGAGAATAAAGTAGCAAAGAAAATAAGAGCTATATAAGAAACTAAATTAAACTTTAAAAAACCCCCGAAGCTAGAAACTAATGCACAAAGTAAAACCACTCTTTGTTGCATAACACCCTGCTTTCTCTCCAGCTAGGAGGGTTATGTACTGTACAAACACCAAATTTAGCATGTTTTACTTTCAGCTAAGACAGTTGTACAATGCAAGATGAAAACTGAATGTGGAAATAGGTATTAGATTCGTCTGCTGAAGATTTTTTATTTTTCTTATGACGTCAATTTTTTAAAAAATTGCTGATGGATCCAAACTGGTATAATAGGGAATAATCGTGGTATCCCTTAGGTTGGAAAAGACCTTTAAGATCATCAAGTCTAAATGTTAACCCAGCACTGCCAAGGCCATCACTAAACCGTGTCCCTGTTTGGCTGACATGACCTGATATGATGCACCACAAGATGACTTCTGAGTTTAAAGGAAGAAAAGATCCCCAACAGGCTTTATCAGTTTCAGTGACTCATATATTACACAAATTTGCTTCTGAACTTCCCTTTAGGAATTACTACATTTTCTCTGTCTGTAAATCCTGATATAGTGAATGGTACCAGGCCTGGAAAGTGCCTTTTAACAGCGAACACCTCATCCAACTGCTTTTACTTTGTGAAGATAATTTTTTAACAAAGCAGTACAATATATTTCCTTCCTTCTTGGAAGTCTCTGTGTTCTCAGTTGCTATTTCAAATTAACCCAGATATGGAGATTAAACAACCATTTGGGAAAAAGTGCTAATCAGAGGGAAATAACACTGTCTAGTGTTTCTCAGCCAGAGTGGCTTTGGTGGGGATTAAGTCTGTAGCACAGAAAGCAGAGATGACTCTTAGAAATAAGAAATGAAACCATCTATTTTCTGTGACCTCCTACAATAAACAAGGCTTGAGCACAGCAGCTGTGAGAATCCCCTGCATATGCTGGCTGATGGCAATCCAGGGTGAGTTGATTTCAGGCCGTATCCCTTGTGAATGACTGCAAAGCTGGCTTATTCATTTTGTGGCCGCATTCCAGTGCCAAGGTTTATCTCCCCAGTCTCTCAATCCTCTGTGCACTCAGCTCTCCATAGGAAGTCCCAAATAAAATTCATTTCATCGCTACAAAACTGAGTGCTGAGAGTAGGCTTTTGCAACCACCATCCTTTTCCCACCACTTGCTGAGCCTGGGGGCCTCAGGGACGGGGACCCTCGGTATTCAAGGCACTGAGTATTCCTGAAGATGGACAGATCAGACTCAGAAGTCTGAGGACAAGTCTGTGCTGTTAAAATTGTCTTTATAGCCAAAGAAAATAGACTTCACAGTCAAATAGAAATAAAAGGGAAAACAAAAAAATCATATGAGCCTCTAGAAGCTGTCACCAATTTTAGGAAACAACCGTGATCCCAAATGTCAGAAAGGTGTTTGAATCTGTGATCTCACATTGTCAGAGACAGCGGAGGGTCAGGTAACACCTCCAAATTTCAGCCACCCCCAATAATGCAGAGAGGTCTCTCAGCCTCCCTGCTATGGCTCATGGGGTCTTCCTTATCAGAAAAAGATACCTGCCCCACTTGAAATTTTTGGTGAGTCCGAGTGTGCCTCAGCCATACTTGGATTGATGCCACTGGTCATAGAAAGCTCAGCTTACTTAAAAAATAACAACTCCCATATTCAATAAGCCAAATGTCTCCTTCCCTGGCTACTTTGATTCCTGTGTTACTGACAAGAAAGGCTCATAGGAATATTAAGTCAATTTATAGAGATTTTTAGCTTTTATTTTGTAAAACTGTGTTTTTCAAAAGAGTATATGAATAATCAGAGTAGAAATAATGAGACAAATCAGCAAACGCAGTAATTTCTATGTGTAAAATAGTTTCAAATCAGAAATTGGAGTTATATTTATACTAATGACAACCTTAACATCCTAACAGGCTCCAATTTTTGCATAAAAATGATACATTTTAAATATCTAAAACCTTGATGGGGATTTTATACTCTGTTTATGTTAAACCAAAAAAGTGAACTTAAAGTAATCATGTAAATTGAATGATAATAAGAGTTCTTTTATATTTTTAGACTACTTCAAATGAATAATTTAAAAGGCATCAAGCAAAATATTTTATTAACATAAAGTTAATGGTATATTTTTATAGTATCTGATTTTCAAAAATTTGTACTAAGGCATTATCATAATCAGCTCATGTCAGTAGTATGCCATTTCACATGCTTTTATTTTTCACTAATGTACTCCCTGGCACAGACACTAAGTCTAAACCTTATTCCTGAACTATCACTACTGCCTTTATTAAAATACTTGTAATTTGTTCACTTCTACACAAATCTAAAATAAAGAGGACCCTGCTCAGTGAATTGTAATTTCTGTTAGGATGTATTCCAATGACAAATTTAAGGCCCAGCAGTGGGATGTTCCAGCACTCTCAGACAAAGAGAAGGAAAATAAAAAGAATCAGCCAGGGTGTGAGACACAAAACTGGTATTATGTTGTGAAACCAAGACAATTACAGAATGTTAGAGAATTCCTTGCCATTCCCCGGCTAGAAAAAGAAAAAAAACACCTTACTCAGTGCCAGCTTAAGGACAGGGAAAATAATTTCACAAGCATAACATTTGAGTTCCAATTCAAAGTACAATTTCTTTCAAAACAACCACTTACTATGTGGCAGGTATGAGTTTGTAAAACCTCACAAAACCTACATTTAAACTTGGTTAAAATGCACGAAGTCTATACTACATTTAATTTTTTTTAAAAGAATCATTTCATGTGACTTATTCAAATATGTTTTTCCAGATAAATAGGGATGCTCTTTTTATTTCTTTTCTCATCCCAAGTAAAGGACAAATAACACTCTTGCTCTAATCAGACAATTCTCATCAATAATCAATGTAAAACTGACTTTATTTTAATCTGTGATTGCACTTTCTAATGCCCACTGGTTTATTATCTATTCCAAAATAATCATTTATCATAAATTCTGATATAAATATACCCCCATTTAGAGGGATGGAGCATTGCCATTGGCTTTGCTGGGAATAAATAGAGAGAGCTGAAGTCAGCCATGAACAGAACGAAAGACGAAGCAATTGCAGACTTAGGGCTAAGGAAACAAACTTGGCATGTTTAATTACCCTTATCAAAGGACTCGATACTTTGATAATATACTGTGTAAAAATGCTGTAACATTTGAGAACAGTTTGAATTAAAAATTCCAATTGATGGTTTGTCAAAATAAAATATAAAAAGGCTATGAGGGTAAATATGCAGCCTCATGAGTCTTCTTCAGTACTTCAGTGTCTTAATAATCACCAGTAAACATTTGAAGCTCCCAAAATGTTCAAATGATTAATTTAAAAAAGAAACAAAGCAGGGAGATTTTTGAATGTGGAGTCCTATGACAGACTTCAAAGATTCCTTGAAAAGAGAACACTTTGTGATGGAAATATTTTTCCTCAGGGGTTTTCTATCACCATTTGAAATTTTAGATGCTTTTCCCAGAATGTTGTGCCCATTCTATTACCATCTTCTCTATAGCAGCAAGAAAATTATTAAAATATGAGAAGATGAAGAAAATCCACAAAGTTGCTCGGTCTCACAAGTTTTGAATTAGGGGAATACATGATGTTTTTTTCACTCAACTGAAAAAAATTAACAGTTTGTAAGGAAAACATCATAAAATTTAATAAACTCTTCTGATACTGTGGGTTGGTTTTGATTATTTGTCTTTGAATTGTGAATGACATAATAAAAATTTTTTTCTTAAATCTTATTTATTAAGCACTACTAGATGTACACTGGAGTTCCTCTTGGAGTTCCGCATTTCTGGCAGTGAAATTTATCCTGTGCAAAGTCTTAGTTCAAAACCTAAACATTACTTGAAACACCCTGCTTAGATTTTGAAATCTCAGAGGACTCTGCTCTGCAGAAACTGCTGTTTCCTAAATATACATCTTGTGTTGGTTTATATGTGCACCCTTTTATTGAAAACATGTCTACAAGATTGTAAAAAATTCAAAAAAACCCACAGATATCACTTAGTTCTCTCACTTCCTTTACAGAGAATAAAAATGAAAAAAAACCCGAATCCTAAAATAATATACAAAAAAAAAGCTTCAAAACAAACCAACAGAGTCTTGTTCTGATGTTATTTAGATAGTAAACAGAATAATTAATGGAATTTATTATTCTTTAAATACTTGAGCTACTAGAACCTACTCCAATTCCAATTCAGATTATCAAAAAATTTCCAGTAACTCATAAATGAAAGGAAAATTAAACACAATGAAATATCTATTAATTCTAAAGCTGAGAATTTTCCTATCGTAGTCATGTCAGAATCTTTTTTTCTTTTTCTACTCCAATGACATGTTACATTAACATCAATTAATCACTGGAAAAAATGACCAAGTTAATTTTTACATTCTCTTTTCCTAAAATTTTTAAAACCAGACAGAATGGATTTCCAAAATATACTATTCATAAAAATAAGTCATTCCTCTTATATGGGAATAATTAGATAAGACCTGCTATATGCACAGATGCAGAAATCAGATTACATGACCTTTCTGACATAAAATCACATCTCTCACTCCATCAAACTGATGAACAAAGCATCCAGAAAAGTGGAACCCAGAGGAAGCCTCATCCATCACCCTGCTCTGCACTGTGGAGGTTCTGGTGTTAGTTTGTGACACGCAGACCAGAGGATGTGCTGTGAGAGGACTCTGTTGGCTGGGGTAAGGCTGCTGAGGAAATAAACTGCCAGGAAAAGCTGCTATTCACCTGTGGGAAAGGGGAGCTCTTTAATGTGTCGCAAAGGTGACTAATTGGGAATATTTAAAAATCATGCAGGCAGAAAAAAAAAATAATGTTACACAAATTTTTTTAGATACTAAGATGTAAATTTCACAAATCAAGCTTGTACTCAAAACTACATACAGTTATGATCAACATCCATGCTGAGGGAAAACTTTCATCCATTAGTAGGAAACTGCTGAAAATTCAACTCCATAGAGAAATATATCACTTTGATTTTCCTTCTGCAAAATGTCAATATATTAAAAATTTTAAAAGAGATAAGTTTGCTATTTGCATTCATTATTATGAGCATGGCAACATTTTTTCTGCAGTTTTATTCTCCTTACATTTGTTATGTTGACAGCACCTTCATGATAAATATTTAGGTCTAATTCCATTAAAGTGTGCCCAAATCACCTAATGGGAAATAAAAATCACTAAAGCTATATCTAACTATTGATACATTGACCTGTTGTTTACTGCTTTTAATGCTTTTAATTTTATTTATAATAACAACCCCTCCCTGGAAATCAAGGATGTGGAATGTCTCCTTTCAGCTAGGCTAAGAGATTCTCTAACATTGCCCCTTCTTGCTTAACCAGCTAAAGATAATCTAGGAATTCTAATTCCTGAAGGAAAAAAAAAAAAAAGAAGTTCAAATAAATAAGCCTGACCTTTTGGCAGTTTGCTGTATTGTCCCCTTTGTTCCCTTCTCCATGAATGGAGAACAGTCAGGATCAGTGTCTCCTCTGGAAGTTCTGGGGACTGACCAAATCAGACAGTACTGGTGAATGTTCCTGAAAATGTTCTATTAAGACTGGCTCAAGGTTCCCCAGCCATAACTGGAAGTAAAGCCTTGATGATCTAGAAGAAAACTATTTTTAAATTATTATGCCCTCTTGCTTATGAAAGGGGGTTAAAGACAGAACTGCATTTTTCCTTTTTTTCTTTCCTCCTGAGAGGACAAGGCCCTCACTGGAAGTGATGGTGAAAGACATTCAGTCTGGAGTTGTCTAAGTAATCAGACAAAATGCTGTTTTGGAGTGTTGAGATGACCAGATTTTGTAAATCAAGTGGAAGGGCTTATTAGAGACAGAAAGCTCCATGTCAGGTCTCCAGAGGAGAGACACACAGAGGTGGATGGAAATGGTTCAGTGGCCTTAGTTCTCTACTGTTTAATGCAAGTATGCAGGAAACAGGATCCACAGTTTTCTGTGGCCTCCATGCTGTGGTTATTTTCTGCTGAATAGCACAGAAATAAAAGCTTTTATATGTATTTTTGGAAGTAGAATTCTTACAGGGGTGAAATAACTGTAATCAAGAGCAAGCTGAATATGGAGTGTAGGAGGATAAGAAAGCTTTTCAGGGCTAGAGGGTCCTGCAGAAGACAAGAAAGTCTGAAGTAAAGATAATATTTTAAACAGAGCTTTACAAGAAACTTTCAGATTGATAAAAGTGCCTGTGGGGTCAATGTGAGAACACTTCTTGTAGGATGTTTACATGGATATTTCAGGGGTGTTCTCAGCTGTTAGCGGATTTGTACAACCTTAGATGATTGTCTCATTTGAATTAGAAAGCCATGAGCACTCAGGATAATTCCACATTGCACCTGTACTTACACAGAGAAATAATTCCTTATCGCTTAGTGCCAAGATGGAGAAATGTTGGTGGCCCAGATCAAGAATGTGTCATGTACTTGAGGAAGTGATTAAAACCATGAAAAGTAGCCAGCAGAGAGCCAGTCAGATAGCTAGGCTATATCTGAATGCTAAAATTCACATCTGTTTCCTACTCTCATCCAAATATGATGATCAGATTCAGAAATTTGGCTTGATCTCATAAATAAAAATTAATTAAAAAGTAAAAATGATGAAGAAATGGTGAGCATACACATTTATGTACTATAGTAGGTTTTGTACTATTCCTCTATTCCAGCAAACTGTAAACAACTCTTCAAAATTCTTTGTCCACATTGTCAATATGATTTCTCCTTTTGTTATAAGTACACACACAAACACTCTTTATCTGGTGGGTACTTACAGCAGTGTGGATGCACCATCCGTGCTGAGGAGACTCGACACAACCACACTCAAGCAACCTGCTAAGGACTTTATTCTTTGTGTATACAACATTCTGTCATGACTCAAATTCCTGCCTCTACATTGTTTTTTAAACAATGGCTTTTCTTTTTTCACAGATTGAAATACAATGCTTCAGTCTTACAACAAGAATTAGTTGGGGAATAATAGCAATGCTCACACAAAAGGAGAACAAAGTACTCAGATATTTCCCTGTATGTTTTGTTTTCATCCATCCACACTATCCAGGAAAACACAATTCTATGTATACACACACACAAACACTCTCTAGAGGAAATTAGTACAGAATACAAATGCACTGCATTAATATGTGTCAGCTGTACCTCCTTCTCCTTAGTACTGCTCTTAACTTTTAAAGTTGAGCATTTTCATTGAGTGATAGATATCTGGACATCAATAGCAATTTCTCTGTCTTGCCTTATGTTATTAGTCAACTCAACATCTATAATCTGTACAAAAATAATGCTTCATCTGTTAATTATAGTCCGAGGATAAATTGCAGAAAAAAAAAAGGAAACTGTGGAAACTTTTAAAAGTTTAGCAAAAGAACAACTTTTGCAAGCATATTAAAATTAAACCAGCCACACCCACCCATTGCAGGGATAAGGATAACTGTGCATACCAACTGCAGCAATGTATGCATGGGATGAGAGATGCACAGCTTGATGTGTACTTCAAAAGAGCTACTTGTTTGTTTCTTTTCAATTTTCCTTAAAATTTTGCCCTTTAAACAAAAAAAAAAACAACAACAAAATTTTACAAAGGAAGAAGCTACTACCGGTTAGTCTGGTGGTTATGTTAAAACAATCCTGATGAATCAGATCTCATATATCCTTGCACCCTTTACTTTTTTTCCCATAAAGAGTTTTATAGTTAAACTGTAAGATCTCTGGGACATGAATAATCTTTTGTTCTTTGCCTGTATGTACTGAATAATGAAGCATCCTGATTTGTGACTGGGCTCCCAAGTGCTATGATGTAATACAAATAATGAATGAAAGCACTTAATTTTTAATTTAAAATAAAATTGACTAAAGTGATTACTAATTTTAGACTTATCAACCAGAAACAGCTGGGATCTCATTTTAGGAGATCCCAAGCATCTATGCTCTCAGATAATTCAAGTGCAGCTGGAGTGCTCAGATTGAGCACCCAATATCCTCAGCCCCAAAATTAATTGAGGATTTTGAAAGTGCTGGCTCAAACATCAGCACATTCCGTTGATTATCCTTTTGAGGGGCCTGTTCTTTCTGCATTTGCCATGCGGGGCAAAGGGGCTCTCTGTTCTTGTCTTGTGTGTCAATAATCCCCTTCTCTTTGAAAGGACAGGTGCAAATTAAGTCTCACTTGAAGATGCCCAAAGAATCAAACAACCTATAACTCAAAATCCAAATGCATTTCTACCTCTGCCTTATTTTCACCCATGCCATTCTCTGCTCACTTACTGGGCATCTTCCAATAATTTCCTCCAGCAAAGAGAGCTGGGACAAAGCTGCCTTGGATGCTGCCGGTGTTCTTGGATGGTCAACAAAGGGTGCTAATGGACATGGCAGCTGGCTTTCTCCCTCTTGAGGCTAAACATTTTCCCTGCACTAACTCCACACTTGACTGATCCAAAAGCTGACAGCTGTGAGTTTGTCCTGAAACCATGCTGCAGTAACTGCTGCCATTTCACAATATAACTCTACTTTCTCATGTGGATTTAGTGCCAAGTACACAGCAGTTTGTGAGCCACGCAGTACAGAAAAAAGCTGAGAGAAACAAACACATTTCATTTCTGTCTACATTACCAGCACTTTTCCTTCTTTATTCTGAGGCTGTGAGCTAAGGAAGAGTGTAAAACAAACCTGAGGCATTTTAAAAGCTATGCCTGAAAAATCTGCTTTTGCATGAATGACAAATATGTAGAATTACAGACTCTGATGGAGATTTAACTGGATTAGCTCTTAATACTATATTTTATATTATTATTCACAAGTGTACTTCCAGTCACTTTCATCTGGAATGAGTTGAGAAGTGTTCAGAGAACAAAAACCTGGGGGATGCCTCTGAAATGATGTGTGTGTATTTGATACCTAGAAGTAACTTAAAAGTTAATGCACTATTTGGAACTTATGATTCTTGTTCCCACTGTGTAAAACTGGGAGTTTCTACTTTTTCAGGCCAATGAACTAAGGAAAGCAAAGTAACTGAAATATGGAACCTGCCAGGAAATTCAGAGACAGCAAACTCAACACATGCTGTATGTACGTGCAGTGTGGTACAGCAACAGTTGTCACTTCACAGCACTCCCGTGTATTTCTGTTTCCATTTAATTCTCACAGCCTGACATATGAACAAACACTTAAGAGAAAAATTACCAAATCATTAGTGATTATATTCCATTAAACCTTTAGAAAACTGCACAGTCCACCTGATTTTTGGCAAGCAAGTTAGTGTTTCAGAAGGTAAGGAGCTACTAGAGAATGTTTCATTTTTCTGAGTATTTTGGAAATGCTTGCATGTCTCACAAAATTCATCAGCTTTTAGAGGAAATCAAACAAACAGCCAAGTTATATTGTATTTGCAGCAATTAAATGACATATAAAATATTTTCAGAAGCTAAAAATTCACTCCTAAAATAACCACCAGAAATAAATCAGAAATGCTAAGAACTCTCAGGAATCCCTGCACCTTTGGAAGGCAAGCTCTTTCTCACTTCTGTGCCTGCACATGACCCTGAAAGTCCAAGGTAACTGCAGGTGCCACACCTGACATTTCCAGCTCCCAATCTCAGCAGCCAATTCATTTTGAAAGCTAAAATTATTTTCTCTCTCAGAAGTTCTTATAATAGCTTATTTGTGAAAAATACCAGCGTGAATCGATTCCTTGAAGCCAAAACTCAGGGCTGAAGAAAACACGCACGCATTTATCACAACAATATAGTGCTGGAAAAAGCAATATTACTGTAGCAAATCTGGAAAAAACAATGAGTACTGGGAGAGGTGGAACACAGCCTGCTTCACCAATGCCAGAAAGATTTCACGCTGCAAGACAGTGCTGTTTCAATTTTTCTCTGCCTTTTTTTTTTTATCTTTTAGGAGGATCAAAACTAACTCAAATAACTGTAAAGGTTCATACTTACATGCCACATTTTTATTCTTCTAATAATTTACTCAATATTAGGGAAAGGGTGCTTTTTAGGCTAGTGGAAGATTTCAAAGTCCCAGTCCCCAATATCCAGACTATCAGCAGAAGAGCTAAAGCAGCAGTGCTGACTTCTCCACTCTTGCAACAAAGTTCCTCAGCCTTGGCGATCTCAGCTGCAACAGAAACTGGGCTTTTCAGCCTCCCCAGATGGTCTCAGATGGTCTTTGTACTCCCTTCTGTGACTGGCAAAGGGTGTTAATTATATCTCAGTGTAGCCTGAGGCTTGGGATTCGAGCCCTTGCCTATTGGCAATGAACTTTCATATTGCTGCAAAGTTGTGCCAGCTTTAAAACAATGTTGACTAAGGAGAAATCCTCACATTTCTACCTGCCACTGTCACCAAGGTCCCTGAACATTACTACTCTGACTTCTTTTCTCCTCAGACTGGGATAAGCGTGGGGAGCTTTTCCATCTCTGTGGGAAGGATGAAGTGAACCACTAGGAGCTGCTCCAGCTGGACGAGGGGGTGTGAAGATGGGACAGCAGAGGCTGGTGTTGTTCTGCACAAAAATGACATACCCACATTCTCTCACTCCTTTTCTGATGATATAGCCACACTGACATTGTGAAAATTGCTCTGAATATGAACAAAGACGGATGAAAGGAGCTTAAAATGTTTTAAGCAATTTCTGTGAAAAGAGATATGTATTAATCACCCAGCTTCAGTGCAAGAGGAGCCAAGTACTGCTACTCCCAGGGACCTCTGGATGAACCTACTTAATTCCACTGATTCCTGAGCAGCCTCTGAAGACTCATCAGCCAAGTCCCTCACTGCTGGGTGCTGTGAATAATCCCCCAAAAATCACCCCCTGCCTCTCAAAAATCTCCCCATATCCTGACACTATGGAAAAAGGCACAGGAGGCAGGAAGGGAGGTGGCATTCAGGCCATGGTCATTCTCCCCCAGCAGAATCCCAGAACCCATGTGTGGAAGGTCCTCGGAAGGAAAACCCGGGCCCTCAGCTGTCAGCTTTCTGTTCCTTACTTTTTAAAACCCGTCTTTTTTCTCAATAACTTTTCCATCTCTTCTGCTCTCCATGTATTTAGAAAGTTGCTCAGGTTCCATTCCTTAACAATGCGTCTTGTAAAAAAAGTCATTCCTTAAGTAACCGTTCTTACTTACTTGCACTGATTTAAAAGAAAAAAACCAAAAACCTCTTTTCATCTCCTATTAAATTATCAATATATCCATCCTATACTCAGTTTTGAGTGTAGAATCACAATTTCGAAATAAAAATGAAAATGCATCATGATGCAATGGTTATTCATTGTTCATAACCACAGCTTTTTCTGAGAATTGCCAGTTGCCTATTACATAAAATTGTATATTTCAAGGACGTGAAAAGGGCTAAAGGGAACGTAATATGTTTTTCTCTTTTCCTCCCTTCAGCAACTCAGAAAAAGGGAGAACAATCACTGTAAATACCTAGTCCTTCTGATACATTTTCATGAAGTAGTTTCACTTGCGTGCTTAAAAAGTAACCAGTAATGGGATTTGCTGTGAAGCTGAATTGGGAAATGGATGGTTCTTAAATGCTGAATAAGGAAAAAAATTAATTCTATCATTTCAGATCAAAATAGGGCACAGAATAGCAACAAGATTTTGAATTTAAATGAAAAGTTGTGACTGAAGCTGGTAAAATTATTGAATATACTGTTTGAGAATGTATTCCTTCTTCTGTTCACAACAGATTTATAAGCAGACTACTTTTTATGAATCAGATCACAATTAGTAGACCCTGGGTGAGAACATATCTCAGCATCAGAGTTCCTGATGAGTTATTCATTTCACTCTGCATTATTCATGATGTGCAATTGGTCAGCTAAAATCACTGTATCACTTTTGTTCCTGGTGTAGACAAAACATTCTTAAATTGAAGAACAGAAAAGATGCCTACTCATGTCAGAATATCTCTGCTTCTAAGTGGCTGGGGACACTTTTATACAAAGAACAGTCATTCCACAAACAAACCCAGCTTAAAAAAATAGCCAATAAGACAAAGAACAGAAAAGCTCTCTAAATTCAAAGTTTTTGGACCTAGGACATGGATCTGACAAATAGATCAGATAGACTAATCTAGAAAATAAGCATATTTCTGCTCCATAGGAAAGTAATGGGGGGAGTCATATATAAAAATCTCATATTGAGAAGGAAACATCAGAAGGAGAATCAAGAGGATAAGATGTGAATTTCCTGGTAGTATGGGATGTTAAAAGATGCAGATTACTAAATGCATGTAACTAATACATCCTTCTCAACTGGCCCTTCCCCATATCCAGACAAACATGGATGTATAACTCAGGGTTCTGCTACTGCAGTTCAGCCCTCTTTAGTGAGGATGTGTGGGTAGACACAGTCTCCTTCTATATTTTTGTGGTACTTAACCACCACAAAATATCTTAGACTTTGGTTTACCAGTGAAAAATGCCAGTTTAGTACTGAAAAATAAGCAAACATTTAAGCAGATCCATTTCTTCAGCAGCCACTTGAAAATGATATTTTTTCACTGTATTGTTAAAACCAGCCTTGGTCAATCAAACACAGCTTCCTTGTTGCTGAGTCTTGATTGCTTCCATGACAACAATGCTATTTTATAGCAAGAGTATCCTCATATATAATTAAGGATGCGATATGCTTGTTTGTATTGAATTTAAAAGATAACTTGAAGAACTCATCATGTTTCTTCAGTTGTGGTCTCTGAACAGTACTGTTAAATCATAAATATTCAAAATTAAGGTAACTTCATGTTCTGTTCTGTAATGGAGCTGTTTACACAACTGCTGTTAAAGCTCTAGACTTTTCCATTTAGAAAGCATTTAAATGATTGCCATGTTATTTGGAACCCACAAGTAATGAAAATTAAAAAAATAAACAAAAATAAAATAATAACCCCAAAACAAACAAACAAAACCAACCAAAAAAAAAAAAAAAAAGAAGAAAGGAAAAACCCCTAATCCACACATGAAAGTACAAACACAAGCTCATGCAAAACCCAGTTTTCTCTGCCACAGAATGCACCTGGTACCTCCTAAAGCCTTGCAGAACACCTTTCAACACAGGCAAAAGGCAGTCTGCACATGCTGCTCGCAGACCCCACTGCCAGGAAGGACCTGCACCAGGACGTGGGCTCCTCATGAGGCCTCCCCTCTTGGAAGTTTGGCATCAGTTCTGACTTCTTTGCTTTTGAGATTTTAGTTCATACTCACAGTAACAATTTTTTTTGTACTTCAATACTGACGTGACAATATCAAGGACTTTGACACAGAAGAATCTGAAGTTCAAAATAAAATCATTTAATGAATGCATAGCACATCCCTTGTTCATTATGCTGAATCCTGCCCAGGAGTTGGGCAATGCATACACTAATTCTCTATTAGAAATGTTGTTCTACATTCATCATTTGTAAAATAGCATTACAAAAGAAAAAAATCAAGATGTTTGGCTAATAAAGCTTTCATACCATTTTGAACTTTCCTAGTATGTTTTTAAAAGCAGGAGATAATGCTTTTTCGCAGCTATTGTGTTTTATTCTGTTGAAGGTTGCTGGCTGTAAAACATTGTACCTCCCTTTAAACTTTTCCATATAACTTGATTAGACAGCAGTAATCTCTAAAGCTTTCATGTGCAAATTTAGGAGTGACCCGGAACAAGAGTTTCCTTCATCCCCATAGCAACCAGGACGATGGAAGAATGCCACTCACCAGGCAATGCAAGGCAAATTTCATCCCTTTGATGTTAATTAACAAATTGCTTTCAGAAAACTCAATGCATTTTTCTCCTTTAAATGTTTGTGATAAATTTTTAATATGTCTGAAAATGAAAGAAATACAGAAGCATTGGCTGCTGACAGGGGAGTGTGGACAACTGCCTCAGCACTGGTGCTACAGCAGTGATGACCCCCAGGAAGGCTTTGCAGCAACTGCTCACAGATCACCTTGAGTGAATTTTGGGACTTGGAGTTGAGGATTGATACCTCCAACTAGTTTTATTTCTAGTGTGCACTCTGATGTGTCTCCTGCTATAAGACAGTTGTACCCCCATTTTCAGTTGTGAGCACGAAAAAGAAATAGGATAATGCACAAAAAAAATGTTAGGATGAGGTTATAAGCATATCCTAAATAATTTTAATATACTTAGCATGAAAATCACTTCTCACCTGTACATTTTGTTTGCATAGTTCTTGTTCTGCTTGTTACTCTTCTTCCTCTTTCCCCAGTTGTCCTAATGCTTTACAAAAGTTATCAGTTCTTAGTGCAAATTCCTTTAGGGACGACTGAACTGTTCCTAATTTTGCTCACAAGAGAAGGCTTGAAAGTTGTCAGTGACCCAAAACCCACCGAGACACCCCACCAGAGCTCCTGCTATGAAGGAATACAGCGATTCACTGGTTAAGATACTTAGTTCAGATTCTTAACCAGAGAATGTGTTTTCCCTTCTGCTCCTGTTTTTTAGATCTTCCAGGACTAATCACCTGGGTACAACTTCATCACAGAGGCAATCTGAATAACTCCAGGTGATCTGAGGAACTCCGGCAGAATTAAGCTCAAGTGAAACAACCACACTGCAAACTAACCCCCTACAGAAGCTGATTTCACTGTTACGTGGTATGTTCCTCCCCGACTCTGTTACTTTCACCTCGATCTTCTTTTTCCTGATACAAATGCTTTCTCAAATAAGGTCTGAGATCTTGGAGGTGACACTGTAACTTGAGTTACCTTCAGCAAAGAAAGTTCAGACTCTGCTCTGTTCCCACTTGGGCATTGTGGAGAGCAGACCCTGGTGGGGTCACAGGGTGTTCCAGCACTGAACAAGCTCTGCAGTCCCTGTCCTTAGAGGTTTTCAAGACCAGAGCCTGGGCTGACCTTAGAGGTGCCCCTGCTACAACCAGGTGGTTTGGACTTGCAACCTCCTGAGGTCCCTGCCAGTCCAAACTATCATATGATGCTATTATCAGATACGATGATGGATTAAAAACAAAAATCCTACAAGATGCCAGATAACATAGCAAAAGGCAAATGAACAAGAAGCAAGTTTAAGAAACACAAGATTTTGATGGCACTCACTGCCCCAAATTATCTTTAACTTCAGCTGAACTGAAAACAAGGCTCTCATTGGAGACAAAAATGCAAGTTTCTAACCCCCAGCAAAGACCCATTAATCCCAGAAACCTTCCCTTCCCTGAATGTTACAAAATCTCCTGCTGCAGTGTTGTTTTGCACCTCCCCATCAGTTAGGAATTGTGTGAAACTCCACAATGTTTTTCTAATGCACACTACAGTGAAAGATTCTTCCTACCCATCACTTAAAAGAATTACAGAATAAATTCCATTTGTCCTTTATTTGTGTATGATCTTATTTAACAAGCTTGCTATTCAGCACAGCAGGGAAAGTCCATTAGAAGAATGATATGCAAGAATCCCACCAGAGTGTAATGAGAGGCTTCATAGAAGGTAAGAAGTCACCTCCTTACTGCTCTTTGCTTTAAGTATCAAAACCAAAACACTAAACATAAATCTGCATGGCTGTAATCCCAGAGAAGGAAAGCTGGTGTGCTGTGTAGTGACTTATATGTCACCCTAATACATCCTCACATGAGCTACACTCACCTACACAGAATATAATCTTACAGTCCAAGTCTTTATCTGGGGAATTGCCAGATATTGGCCCATAACTCTCCTTCAAGTAGGGCAGATGGTAGGAGTGGATGATGACAAGTATCCCACCTTGTACAGGAGAGCAGACTGAAAAAACGGGATATTTGAAGATGCTTGTGAACCCTTTGTGCCCCATTCAGTAGAAAAAGAAACATCCTAAGGTTAAGCTAAATTATAAAATAATTTTCTAAATCAGAAATCTTAAGATATAGAAAAGAGTTGAAAGAGATTCAGTGTAACCCTGTATCCTGAAAAACATTTAGATTTTAATCCAGTGTCTGAAATCGAAATCCTCTTTGCATACAGTGATATGAAAAGCACTTCTTTCAACAAGACTTACAGTATTTCCTAAAGACAACAGGACAGTTTCAAAGACTCCAAACGTGTTGGTCTTGTGTGCTTCAATTTCTCTCTTAATATTTCTTTTTTTTTTTTTTCTTTTTAATGGAAAAACATGTACAGAAGAATTATATTTTGACCAGACCTTCTGGTCAAACAGCTTTAACTGTTTTCTACCAGGCAGGTTTCAGCATTACCCTTCCATACTGATTTACATATAGGGACCTGCTTTCTAAAAGATATGCAGTTTCTGAAAAATATGGCTCCACAGGAGAAAGTTGTTTTTCTGAGAAGGTGCCACTCCTATCTTCCAATTAGAGTGGTGCAGGCAGGGGGAGTAATCATGTTTACTTGGAAAAACATGAAAATATGCATATGCAATACAATAAATAAAATTAAAATAAACATGAGATTTTGAATTCTATTTACTGGAAGTGGCTGCCTTAACTGTGCAACTGCTCAGCCTTGTATGTGAGTCATGCTAATGTATGAATTCATTCAATACAGTATGATTATTTTGCCAAGCAATATATTAGAAAACTCTTACCAGAACTTCCCAGAGCAGCCAGTCATATAAATTCTTATCTTATAATGAAAAAAGAAGTCAGAATGTAGTCTAATATGGAGCTACATAAGGGTTGTTCCCAGTATCCTAAATATAAATTAATATGTATAAGCTTTGTATAAATACTGTCTAAATTAATGTACTAAACATAATTATTGTCCGAGTTTACCAGGAAAATAATCGTAATTTGAGAAAAATGGCATGAGATGACTGCCTGAGAGTTCCTCTATATGTTTCTTATGTTTTTCCTAGATACTTTTGTTAACAGGTGCTACAAAAAAAAAAAAGTTTAATTTTATCTGTATACTCTACAATATGTTACATTTGCTAAAAAAAGTCCAAGTGTGAGAATATTTTGACAAGCATTAAGATGTAATGGTTTCTAAAGGGTCTGCCAGCAATGGAGGCTGTGCCCAACTTGCACATTTAAGGAGACGTAGAAGTGGATATTCAGTAAATGGAATACTCTCCATCAACAGCACTGTTGAAACATTGCCTTATTTTTTACATCTACAATTTTCTATCTATAAGAAAGAAATTAACCTCACAATACTTGGAAAATAAGCAAGTGCCTGAAACTACAAGATCCTTTGAAGATGGAGTCCATTTAAAGGAAAGAATAGATAGATATAGATGATATATGGATATAGATATATAGATATAGGTTAGATAGAGATATTTGCAACACACTGCAGTTCACTTCTGTAAGCAGTAAAAGTGCACATCTACCACAGAGATGACCACAAAGGCTGAGAGCAAAGCTGTCCAAAATAATGAGAAGGCTTCATCTTTATTTCAATTTTCATTCTTTGTTATTATGAACGAAAAAAACCTCAAAAAAACCCAAACCACAAAAAAAAAAACCAAAAAAAGAGAGAAAATCAGTAATATTTATGTCTACTGATGGTATTTCTATTGCTGGTTTATTATGACTACTAGTGTACAAAAAAAGACTAGGATAGTAACAGTAGTTTAGTAGCAGTTTAGTGTCATGTAAGGAACTGAGCCAAATTCATGCTGGCAGACAGAGTAAGTTAGTAGACTCAAAGAGTAGTAAAGATATTTCAGGCCTAAAGAAAGAGGAATTTTTACAAATATTTTGTAGTGATCTGGATTCTGTCATCTTGAAAAGGATAAAAAAAAACAAAAAAGGGGAGGGCAAATTTTCTTTCTCTCAATGAGCAGAAACTCACAGTGTAAGGAGTGAGAAGGAGGGGATGGCAGCATTGAAATCAGGCAAGCTGGACTTCCAAGCAAAGAATTTAATTTACACACACGCTCTATGAATTGGTTATTCCAAGGGCAGCCCCTCAGACCACACTGCAGAGCAGTGCCCTGCACCCCCACACCACTGAGGTGGGAGCTGATACAGCAAAACCCTACAAAAAAGACCAAGGGGGACATCCAGGTTGCACACATACAACTCAATAACAAATCTTACAGCAGAGTGTTTGAAGAAAGAGATGTATCCCAAATATATAAACAGGCCTCTGAACATCAGGGAAACAATTCTGGCTGACAAAGGAACCCACATGCAGCCAAGAGGAGAAGAACCTTTATTTGTGACTGGCAACTGAGCTGGGCAATTTCCTATTTTCCCTTTATGTCTCCTATTGAGGCTCTACAGTTTACAGCAGAAGGCTGAGGTAAGGAGACTCTGTTGACAAAAGAGCAAAAACAGAAGAAAAGGAGCTGTGATTTTTCCTGCTTGATGGCTGAGCAATCACCAGGACACCTTTCCCTTATTAAACAACAAAAGGGAAATGTGAATATGTAATGTTTGTTGGTATTTTCTGTGCTTGGCAAGAAGCACTTTGCTTCTACAACTGTGATGTGAAGAATCTCTTCATGCTGGATGGCTTTAGTCTATGGGCACCCTGATGAGCACTAAGAAAGAATCACAGAAAGACCTGACATCAAATTTGCTGCCAACAACACCCTCACTTTATACTGGCATACAAAAAGGGGAAAACAAGGATATGCATGAACAGTATGGGTTTCTTTTTCTGTGCTTGGTATCAAGCAAATTGCTAATATGTTTGTGATATGAAAACATTTCACATGTACATCAGTGCTTCCAGGCACCCAGTTGAGACCATAGCAACAACAGATTTCACTGCATTGCTGCAGGAAAAGCCTTTCCTCTTTTGCTTGCTCCAAGTCCTTTTTAAAGCAAAAACCAATGACCACTTATCTATATATCAGCATTCTCATCTTCTCTCCATGCACACCCTCACCACACTTGAAAAATACAGCAGGACTTGCTTATTTGTGGCTACATCAGAGAGACCAGGAGGTGCAAGATCCTTTTCTGTATTTACTAACAATTCAAACACTTTTTAATCTTTATTTCATACCCTTTTAATGTATATTTATCATCCTGTCATAATGCAAAGCATTATGTCTAAGTCATAGCACAGAATAATATAAAATAAATGTTCTGATGATGAGATGGTGAGATAAAGGCAGCTGCTTGTCATAAAAAAACTAGAGCATAAATATTATTACTTTTGTGCAATGCCTTGCTTCTCTACAGCATTCCCTATCAGTTCTGCCAGCGGTGAACACTCTGTGCCACCTTCACTGCACAAGCTCTAAATGATTCAAAAGACAATTACTTATCACAACAGTGCTACAGAGATGTTCTCATGCATCCAGAGACAAAGCAGCCGAGAAAAAAACAAACTCGGTTATTGATATGAGTTGTGCTGATTTGTGTTCAAGCTGACTTAGGCAGGCTATTTACACTATTATTTAAAGGACTGATATTTTCCTGTGAATTTTTGACTTCACATTCCATACACAGCAAACTGTATTGTATTTAAAAGAAAATTCTATTTAAGTCATCAATAAATACTTGTTTAATAAAAAACAGCAATAAAATATAATCATCTGTTAATCATATAATTGTAACACTATTTTCATCAATATGTTCTGTCCAATATTTAATAAATACAATTATGTCCATAAATACACAGTTTAGCTCAAAGATGTACTGTCAGTGAGACATATGTTCATTAAACTTATTTCTTAAATATTAAAAAATCAAAACACTAGAACTACAATAACCCTTAAATTTTGAGTTTTTTCCTCAGATGCAATTACTTCATTTTCATTTACAGCCCTGCTTACCCAGCCTAAACAGCACAATATCATGCCATGCTGCAGATAGCATTTGAAAATACCCCAACCTGCTTTAGGTTTTCTTTTTTCATGTTTTTATTTTTTTTTCTTTCAGTATTTTACTCTCAATAATTTGACGCTTTCAAAATCTAGCACATAGACTCTTTGTCAGTGTCACACTGAAGATAAAGCATTTTGCATATTTGTCCATTGAATAATCACAACAACATATATTTAAGCACAATAAGTCAAATACTTTAGAATTTAGCAAAGAGCTCTTGTCCTCAGGCAGCCAAATACAAAACTTGGGATAATCTTCCAGTAGCTGAGACATTATGACATTTACTGCACAAAGCACTTCTTTGTTTTCCTGGGTGTGTAAATGCCTGCCTGCCATGAACTGCAGGTCAAACTCAGGTATTTCCCAGGTGCTAAATAACTACATTGTCCTATAGTGATAATACGATTCTAATAACTTTTTTCCAACTTGTATTTAAGGACCTGTATTTCTCAGTAATAATGACATTAGCTTACTGAAGCTGAATTTAGACTAGCAAAGAAGAGGATTTTCATTTTTTGCCATCATTGAAGATAATTTTTAAACAAGAGTTGAATTTATTTGACATACCCTATAAAGCTATATATACCTATACCTCTACCCTATAAAGGGTTTTTCAAGTTCCAGTGTGTTACTGGGATCAAGTGCTATTTATTTGCTGTAAACTGATATAATAAATCAATTTTACTGGCCAGCAAGGAAACTTCAGCTCATTGGGCACTGTATGTGATTCAGCCAGGCACTCCCTATGTTGTTTGATGGATTTGATTCTGTTTTCAAAGAAAAAGTGTGGATACAGATGCTTTTTAGACCTCTGCCACTTACAGGTCGTGTATGCTGTAAAATGTCCTTAGGATATCCTCTTTTTACTGTCCTAAATAATTTTTTTTTAAAAAAAGAAGGAAAAATAAGAAGAGAGAAAAAAGAGAAAAAAAGATTAAACGAGAGTGATGCCAATGCATTACGATGTCAAAGTCCTGTTTCATGTTGGTCAAGATGGCTCATCTCACAGTCTTTCCTCACTTTGATGTTGGGGAACTATGATTGTGCTCTAGTCTGTGAAGCCCTTTCCCTGTCAAGTGTTTTGAATTTATGATAACAAAATGAGGAGGGGCAGCACTGAGGTTCAAAGACCCAACCAGCAAACAGGAATGCTGCTGTACAGCTAAACAAGCTAAGCCTCAAGACTGCAGGCAGAGAGCTACACAAGGAATCAGATGGCTGATTTAATTTTAAATGCTAAGTGAAAATCCTCCATTTTAACACTTGGACTTCTAAACAAGTCATCCTAAAAGAGAAACAACAACCCAAGCCAAAACCCCCATATCTGACTACTTTACATAACCAGTGTTTATAATTACAAAGATTTTCTTTTTCTGCTTTTTCTTTAAGGCAGCTTCTGAAAATGATTTGTCCTCACTGACATGGTTCATTGTCTAGAAAAGTTATATAAAGTGCAAGCATTGACAGGGTTACTAATTTGTTTTAATGCAACAAAACCCATTTAATTCTGCTTTTGAAATAAAGTGCAGAAACAGAACCATATTGGATGTTTGCTATTAATATTGCATGGCAAGATAGTCCTTATCTTCAGGCCACCCTGCCTTCACTGTCACCCATTGTGTCTCCAGGGAAATTGCTATCTATACTACATGTAACTCACAGATCTAATATCACGTAATATCACATATATATTGCAGCTATACGAGCCCTATTGCTTTTACCTCCTTAAAAAAAAAGGTGAGCACTACTACAGTCACTCCCAAATATTCTGTAATATTAGTCCAAAATGGCATAGTCCTGGCAGAAATATCAACACACATTAAACAGATTGAACTCAAATGCGTCCTGGAATGCAATTCTCCCGACACGACACAAGTGCCCACTGAAGGAGCAGTGCAAGTGCCAAATGGTTTGCCAACACAATTTATGGTATTGGCAAACAGGAATAAGAGATGAATCCAACCAGAGCAGGTCCTGAGCAAACATCACCCTGCTCTGTGTCTCAGAGCTGCCTTGCAGGGAGCACAGTTTCTCCATGCAGGGTTGACAGAAAATGCCACAGGCTTTTTCAGCACATTCAGCAGAACCGTACAAAGAGCCAGACCACAGGCAGCTTCCCAATGCCATCTCCATGGACCCCACAGCCCTTCTGGCAGCAAGGAACAAATCCGGTGACCTGCCCAGGGCTCCCCAGCACTTGGTGCATGCACAGCTCTGGTAGTGCTCCTGGACAGGGACAAAAAGATGGATGAACTCGTGAGGCCATAGAAGGCCAGAGCTGGGAATCCTATACCTACCCAAGTCAGAGAAATAAAAAGTCATAGAAAAGTTAAGGTTAGAAGGTCGCCTTGACACTGTCTACCAAATTTTGCCTTTAAAAGGAGGGCTAAGTTGTCTTATAGTCAACTTATTTACCACTAGGACACCCAGATTCTCCTTGAGGGACCCTCCTTGCCTTTCACCAAGTCAGGCGTAACATTTGCTTTTTCCTGCAATGAAGAACTTTCCACAGTCACCACAACTTTTCAAGGACAGCAAACAGCAGCCTGGTAATGGCATGGCCTCCATACCATGACTGCACCCCACCCATGCCCAAGGTGCTGCTCTACAGCTGAAGATCTGTTGTATCATTTACAGAGAAACTGCAAAGGCTTTGGCAGACATATGACTGTGTGTTATCATAACGCCTAATCCCAGGAGGCTTCACAAACAGAAGGAAAGGCTCTCAGAAATGATTGCTGAGAAGAGGACACGAGACTGAGAAGTCACCAGAGACACCCTACAAGAGAGAGTTTTGCCTCCTCTGTTATTTGGACAGGGAGCATCAACTCTCCCATCTACAAGCAGAATCACAGCTAGGGAATGTGACAATATGTGGCCTCTAAAGGTGGGTGAGATGAAAACAAATAGTCTTGGCCAGCAACTTGGAGGGCGGGAAGCAAGGGGAAGAGCCAAGTGTGATGTAAGTTCTTCCAGCTGAAACTATAAAGGCCTGCAGTTATTTACTCTGTACATATACATAAATACACCCCTACATACCATATATATACATGGTAATTGTGTATGCTATGTATATTCTATAAACCCAGGATTATTTACATCATCTTTCACAGAAACAGGGTGAAGCAAATCGCACTTCATTCCTCTTGTGCTTTGTGATCCACCTGATGATTTGCCCACAGAGCGAGAACCACTCCTGCATGGCAGATTTCCCACAGGGGCCCCAGGGGAGAGGAGAGCCTGGAGAAATTCATCATTCTGCTTTTATTGAACATGCTCTTTTATTCTGAGGAGGGCCAGCAACATTTTTGAGCTGCTGCTGTGCCCCTGCCATGGCTTGATATGCAGCTGCTTTCAGCTTTGATGGAACATTTTAACAGCGACAGCCTAAAGGGCCAGAAGAATCATGTGCTTGGTTGCATAAGCTTCCCCCAAAGAAAGGACAGATTTTGACACCTCCTCCACATCATGAAAACTGGAAAGGGTGTAAATAGGTGACTGAACTACATGGACAAATTTTCCCAGAGGAAACGACCCATGTGTTATTCTGAAAACAAAACCGTACCTGCCCACGGCTGCTGTTTGCTTTCTCGGCCTAAAACGGGAACCTGAACTATCTGAGGATGACTGTTTCACAAAGAAAACACAGAAATATTCTAGTTTTTGAAATATCCTGTTTGCAGAAACAAAAAATGAAAAAAAAGGAAGGAAAACAACAATAAGAATATGCAGTTATAGAAGTCTATTGAAATTTCTGTTTTATCTGCTCTCATTTGAAAAAACATTATGCATTCCCAGCCACGATTTTTTGATGTTTCTCAATAGAAAGGATTATGTAATTGTGTACATGTTATTATCAATGACACCACTATGCTATGGAACCACTGACATTTTAAACTTAATTACAGATGGCAGCTTATGAAATAATTATAAAGAAAAGATTGGACAGCAACCACAGTGATTTCATGCTTCCTCTTCATGTGTGTTTAGCACAATATTGTTGAGTCCCTCAACTTTAAAAAATAATGTGAATTATCAACCAGATCATACTGCTGGTGACTGGGGGGTTAAGTCAGTGTTGTAGGAAGTGATACCATGTCACGTTTGGCACTCCAAGCCCAGGTCTCTGCAGAAGGTGTCTCCGCAGCCTGCAAGGCTGGCTGATGGCCGTGCAGTGACCACTGCCAAAGTTAAGTACTGAATAGCACGCCAGGTTCACAGGCTGCTCAGGCAGGGCCATACACACATTGAACAACGGATTTGTAGAGCACAGAGTATTCCTTCGGGTCTACAAATCTGAATTGAAAAAGTGAAATTTGAGTAAGAGGATCTTATACCTGCCTGATTTCATTCTATGACATTCATTTCCAGTTCCCGTGAAATGCCCTCCCCTCCATGAATCCACTAATTAAATTGCCAGTGGCTTTGATACTGATGCTACCTCACTCCAGGGAGAATTTTGTCTGGCTCTCCAGAGATTATTTTAATGTGTTCCATGTTAAATTGGTAGGCACTTTTTAACCTGTTCCTTCCTGATTCCATCTCACCTCTCTGTTATGACTAATAGCACATTAAGCCTTTAACTACTATCTTTTTAGTGAAGGGCTAACGCAAAATAGCTATTAAGCTTTTCAGCTCTCTACATACCTTTTTTCGTCTACTTACATTTCTCTTAAGCAGAGGACTGACAGTTCCTTTGGTTATTCCCTGGCTTCTTATACATTTTAAAAGCATGCTCTTCCTGCCTTTTACATAGTTTACTAATGGTACCTCTTTAGAGCCTTTACCTTTCTGACTCTTCCTTCAGATTCTTCCCCTACACCCAAGTCCTCCCTCCTGCACTTTTACTCTCTTCTAATGCAGCTACAGCTTCATTAATTCAAAGCTGCTGAAAAAATTTTCTTGGGGCTTCTTATTTGTGGGATTTTGTGGTGTTTTTATTTTTTTGTTTCTGTTTTTGGTGGAAAGAAGAATAAGGAAGGCTGTTTAGGAGGATTTAAGTACACTACACTGATTCTGTGCACCCTTACCCTAAATAGAGATTCTTTCCTTTTCTTCGCTGTAGCTGTTGAAGCTCTGTGGTGAAAAGCATTAATTACAAGTGTATCCTTCTTTTGTCACTCTCATAAATTGCTTATGATTTTCCAAACTACAGATGCTTGCTTTTCAATTGCCAGTCACTGCTGTTATATGATTTTTTTTTTTTTAAAGCATGTGATTAAATAATAAATAAACTAAGGTCAAGGCTGCTGTACACTTTCAGTTTTGTAACTATGCTAAAAATTTAGGATGCTTTTAGGATCAGGAGAACCTTTTTCATCAAACATGAGAAGTATTTGGGAACATCTGTACATTATCATACACACAGCAATATTGCAATTTGTATCTCAGAGAGAATTTGTGAATTAATCACTAAATTTTCATTATGTACTCAGCTCTTCAGTGGGACGTTGCACCTTAATAATTATATTGCCTGTAGAAATGGGCAACAGAGGCTGATTAACAAGCCTCTGCATCATATTATCATATAAAATAACTCAGACTACAAAGAACCTCTGGAAATCATCTGGTTGAGACCTTCAGTGAAAGCAGGGCCAGCCTCAAGGGTAAATTCAAGTTCAATACAAGGTAACCTGATCCTTCAGGACTTCAAGGTCATGTGTGAATGAAGCATCAATATAAAACCTGTTCTGCTACTGAAAAAGGCAAGCTGAATAAAGGACTAACTGGTGCTGTCTAATGGAGTACTGACCTGCTCCCACTCTTTCAACTCTTTAATAAGCTGGACAGGTATTAATGTGTACACAGAGGCTTTGGGGTTTCTCTCCAGAACAATCTATCATGGCTTCAGAAGGACAATTTTCAAACACTCTTTCCATGTGCCTGCTATTTCTCAGGCTTTCTGCCACAGCTGTAGATCACATCCACTCCTCCAACTATAAACATTTTTGCTTCTCCTTAAGTATGCAATATTTTTAATTATTTATCCACAAATGTAATTTTCATATTTTGCACCAACTTCAGAACCTTAAGAAAATTGTAGAGAGATCTCTTTATAATCTGTCCCTATTGAGAAAACTCATTGTTTCAGAAAAGTACAATTCTATTTTTATTTAACTATATTTGTATTACATTCTATATTTTCCAGGGGATTAGACCACACCTTTTAAAGTTTCCAGCTCTACCCTCATCAATCAGAATGCCTGATATATATTGAGAATAAAATTATTTGCTCAAAGAATACTAAATAAATATATATATATATATATGTATATATATATTAAAAAATCTCAAGTCCTNTAGTTAAATATGTGATTATGACTTGAACGATATGTAGATCAACATTAAAAATACAGTATATACATTTTAGGCTGATAAAACACAAAATGAATTACATACAATAGTATAGTTTAAGAAAATTATTTTCCCCTACATTACACTGATATAAATGAAGAGCGATTCTGTGAAACCAGTGGAGATATGGTTCATGAGAAATGAATCAAATCCAACATTTCTATAATCTAGTCAGCATTTCTTCCCCCATTAGCAGACTTATCCTGCATTATCCCCAAACAGAAGGGGCAAAGCAGAAAATTATCACCTGTCGGTGATAATGGTGACTAATAACATCCCCATCATACCAATTATTTTAAATGTTTTAATGTAATCTTTCACAAGTCACTACATACAATTAACAGATGGAGATAAAAAACCTTACAGGCAAAATGTTGAGAAGAAATATGTAGACACAGTCACTGCCGAACTTGTTTGACCCAATATGACATTTCTTGTTGAAAGAACAAAGTAATCCCAGAAAGACTTGGTAAAGAATCTTCCATGAATCCAGGCAAAGGATCATACAAGAATATAACAAAAAGAAGAAGAAAACAATAGAGAAGCAGAGGTACTTTGAATAAAGCAAGAGTGGGTCCAAGTGATGCCTTTTGACTAAATCATGTGCTTGTTCCCTGTTCTGGGACCTTTTCTAGGTCCTTGGCCTAGTCACAGCCTCTTTAGCTTGTTGTGGCGCACGGAGATGGTATGGTGAGGGGTGGTGCAACCTTCTGGAAGCGTCCCCAAGGCGGAGCCGCTCGGCAGGCCACCTCCCNGGGCCAACTGGGGAAACAGAACTGGCATACATTAACATAAGGAAACAGAGACTCTTGGGAGAAGCTGATTCTGTCTCCTTAACTTAGGGGAGACTCTCCTTTCTAAGGGGGTGTATGCTCACCGGCCACCACATTAGCTGAGCTCAAGCAAAGTACAACTGAAACTGTCCATAAACCAGTTAGCAGACAAAAAACCTGCACATTTTTTGCAATAAAAAAAATGCAACATTTGTCTTTTTTTGTGCTTTCAGGTCTGCAACATGCAAAAGTAGCATAAAAGATACTGATTGTGCTTACAGGGATGCTAAAGAACTGGAATCTTTGGGTTTAAAACATGGAGACAAATCATCCAATCTTCCCACAGACCACTGATAATAACTGTGCTGGTGTGTTGTATCAGTCCAGTTCCTTTGCTGTACACAGCCAGTTACTGCTATGGCTCACCAGAAAAATCAGATTTTTCTTGCATCTGTTTTTTTTTTTTTTTAACCAAAATAACTGTTCTGGGAAGTTGCTACATAAATTCAGAGAATAGCATCTTTCTGGGAGCAATGCTGAACTAATGTCCTCAGAATATTAGAGGTATTTGTCATTAGAGATTACATCTTGTGTAGGTGTTGCATAAAGTGTCCATGCTAATACTGCCATAATTAAAAAACATGGCCTCATCTTCTTTGTTTTGCTGCAGAAAAGTTCACCTGCTGCTCATGCCATCCAGTTAAATCCTGTTGACATATCCTCCACTTTATTTTTCTTCTATTTTGCCATTTTACTGCTGCTAAATAGAGTACAACTTGCCCTCTGCCTTTATTTCAATATTCTATGGAAGAAAATGGAAAATAGTAAAATATTAAACCTCTAGACATTTTTTTTTCTAAAGCTTTAACAAATTGCTTTAATAATATTACAGAAATATGTCTTGTGGTTTAAAAAGTAAAAATTATTCTATTGATTTCTACAGGTGTTACAAACATTTCTAGAAAACTAGCAAATGCATTTTGTCATATTTTATTTGATCAAGAAGTGTTAATTTCTGTTGGAGTGGAAGAATAAACTTGTCTGCTGGTGTAGCATCCCTTAATCAGGCCTTTCCAGTGGCACCTTGACTTATCTCTCGGCTGCTAACAAAGCACCACCAGCCTGTCGAGTTCAGCTCCTGGGCTGCTTCCACACCCCAGACCCTGTGCTTGGGGTTGTGACACTTCTCTAAACCAAGAACTGGGACAGAGCAGTTCGAAGCACCTCGCTGCTGACAACAGTACATACGAATCACACATGCAAAAAGGCTTTTTTGTCTCCTTGGATTGGTTTGAACTCTGCTCTCAGGAGTGACAGAAAATGAATTAATCTCTCTCTCTTCCCTGTTTGACTTTGTGCCAGTTTCACTGGCCCATTCCTACACAGGCAGCTTTGAAAGAAACCAATTCACTGGGCTTTTTAAAGGCATATTCCCATTCTTTGTGAATTTTAGCTACCCCACCTGTGAAAGTGGATTATAAAGAGAAGGAAGAGTGAAAATGAAAACCAAAAGGAGATTAATACAGTGCCTGCCTCTATAGGAGCAGAGCCTTGAAGATTGCACATCCCCATTCCTTGATGTAATGTTATAAGATGCTTTAACCTAACATACCACATTATTTATAAATTGTACTGAATATGCACTATGATATATTTGAAAAGATGCCATTAAAGGAACTTCACATGTGGGAAGGGCATATAAGCTTTTTGATCAGAAAGAGAGGACATTTGCATTAAAATAAAAAAGTCTCAAATCTTAGTCAGAGATGTAAAAAAAATTAGTTCGCTTATTAATAAGAGAAGTTGCATTTTCATAAGGTTCTTCTTCCAGTATGATCATCAGAATTTTAAAGCTGGCCTGGACCATGTGCTCATATTTCTGATTAGGTACATATACTTTTGACAAAGGCAGTTTTCCTTTTGGTCTCTCTGAACTTTTGAATTTTCCATATTAGAAAGTCCAACATAAATATAGTAGAACCTTGATGTTATCAATTTTAATTCTTAGTGATTTTGAAAATACTTCACATTGTATGATGCTTCTCATTCATGAAACTAAAATTTTTAAAATGAATAAAGCAATAAATGTAAGCTTTAAGAGGTTAATGATGTAATAGCAAAGGGAAATGGAATTCAGAGGAAAAATAATTAAAGCAGTTCTACAAAAATAATACAAATACAAAGCTTCCAGGAGCTTTGTAATATACTGTAGGAGGAAGGAAATAAAGCACTGCCAACAAGTCACAGGTATACAGTTTGACAGAGAGTAAAAATGTTGCCAAGAGGAAGTGATAATGGTTTTATATCCATAATTCATTCATCTCGAGGGATGCAAGATTACGTAATGTAGTGGCACTGCTGTATCCTGATTCATTAGTGAGTCCTACAGAGTATTTTCTGCATTCATAAGTTGGGGAAGTGCATGAGACACAGAGCCACTTTGTAAATTACTGCCTCCCATTCTCCTGACAGTGCTGGATGCTCTCAGGGTTTGAAGTTCAATCTCATACCAGTGGTAAGACAGGGTGAAAGTCTTGAGCGACAGCTCAATCATCATTGCATGGGCCAATCAGAAAGACCAGGATTAATCACACTGGTGTTGAAAGAAGGAAAAATGAAAGAGCAGATACACTTCCCACCTGATCATTCGTTTGCGGTAACAGAAAGGGTGATGGAAGCTTGAAGGAGACACAGATAAAAGTGGCAGTAATAAAAACTGGCACAGATGAAATATGGGACTCGGAATAGGGAGGTGAGAATTGGAAGAGTTCAGAAGGAATAGCAATTAAACAAGGTGAGAGTGTGAGCACAACTGTGTTAAAGAACATTGGGCATAGACATGGCAAGTGAAGGAAAAAAGGATGGTGAGAAATCAAAAATAAGGTCAACAAAGTAACACTGATGCACTGTAATGAAAAAATAAGAAAGAAAAATCAATTTGTAAAATGACAGATTATTGGAGGGGGTGATAGTACTTCAGAATAGAAAATGAATCCTAAAATTTTAAACAAGGAAGTTCAACATGAGTGAGACAGAAGGAAATGAAGTACGGAGTGGCCAAGAGAAACTAGTGATACCTAATCCAAATTAAAACACACCTTTGATTTTCACTGAGCATAAAACCTTAGAATATTTTTTTTTTCCTATGCATAGTCTCACATTTTCCAGCTAGAGAAGTGCAAATGTAATTCATCATGGAAACCACTGTGACTTACCTTGCCTTCATCCCAACCACAAGAAAACATGTGGGACACGCCAATACTTCCAAGACATATCTATATGACTTTAATGCTACAACAACAACTCTAAAATGTGTGATCTCTGGCTTTGAGAGCAGGGTTGGGTCCAGGCTGTGCAATCAGGAATGCCTCCTAAAAGAGCTGATCCTTCAGACCCTTGGAGTGGGACTCCAGGGAGAAGATATTTGTGTTGTCCCTGGCACTCCTGCCTTTCAGGATAAACTACAATGGGTCAGAGAAGGTACAATGGACATGTGCTCTTCTTCAGTTTGGCATCATGACTTCTCTCTCACTCAACTCCCAATTCACCCAAACCCACAGGTGCAGTCATGAGGCTCCACAAGGGTACTCAAGAAACCCCAGTGCAGGAGGGCTGACGGCCTCAGAAAGCCTTGGGGCCACCAGGGAGGCCCAGAGGGGGCTCAGGGCAGCTGTGCTGGGGTACCATGGCACTGGGGAAGGTGCTGAGCTGAAACCCTTCACGCCAATCTCAATTTGTCACTGCAGCACTGTACAGAACAGTCAGCAGACAGCACACGTTTCACACACATATATTTGGAAATTACCAAAATCAAAGCAATGCTAATATTTTGATAAGCTAAACAAGTACATGTAGATGCTTGAAAGCCTTTATTTTTATTCATTTTATTTTTAACAGTGCCAAGAAAAGCAACTTTCTTCAAGTTCCATGTACTTTCTAGTAACAAATGCTACTGAAGTGAGTTTGTGCCACCCACACAAAAAAGCAGTTAGTGGCTCTCCCAAGTCTGGGGTAATAAGAATTACTCAGACACCAGGAAAAAAAAAATCTATTCAGTGGTTTGAAAGCAACTAAAACTGGGAATAATTCATTCCAAATACTCTGTTTTCCCCATCCAAGTATGCCAAGCTTTGTACGTGTACTCTATAATATAGAGTTTGGAAAAAAACAACGCATCAACCAGGTACCTTGTGAGATGCAGGATCAGATACCAGGTGATGAACATCTCCAAGAAGCACGGGAAGAAAATGCATTCCCAAAAACATAAAGAAGATGCTTGCACTGTGTTAACATCTCATGGCCAGCCAAAGGTCTGGGAAAGCTCCTTTGCCCATCAATCTGAGACTGTCTTCAAACTGCTTCCAGCTTTGCTTAATTGCTCTTTTCCTGTAAGTGCTTGACAGTTTGACAGAGACTGCATTCCTGGGTAATCCATCTTTTTGTTTGGTTAGAATGAGGTTTAGGGTGTGGTCAATAAAAGGAAATTGGGAAGGAACATTTTGCATTGAAATACTGGCACACAATGACACAGAAAGGGATTATTAATTAGTATAAATAAGTGACATGGATTCTTAGTGGCAGCACTTTATAGCTGTGTCCATGGAAATGAAATCCTGAAATTTCACCTCACAGAAAAATAACCTGGTTTGTACAATGGGCTCGAACCTAGTGGAAAAAAAAGTCTTTTGGTATCACTGTTTATCATGGACAAAAGGGGAGATATAAAAGACTGGACTGAAACCTAAGGACAAAGCACTTGGCTCCCTTTCATTTTCTTTTATTTACCTGTGGGCATCCAGTCACTGTCTCTCTGACCCACTGAAGTGCCTGGCATATTCACAGCACTTCAGGCTTCCCCTGATGTTGGGGAAGATGAAATAGGAAAACCTTATAAATATGATTGCCTGGCAAAAGATGCTGAGAATATGGAGACTATAAGTGAGATTGAAATGAAAGCCAGCTTTGAGATACCAAGACTTAGTTACTGAACAACTGGAAAACAATGGTCTGGCTGCTGAGGCTAATCCCCTTTCTGATTGAACAATACCCTCTGCTTGCAGACAGGTCGAAGGGTCAGAGCAGACCCTACTAGCTTGGCAGAAAGAGTCCAGAGAGTAGTTTTTAGGGTTTAAAATGTAACACAGTATGGTAATGTAATGATTCTTATAGGCTGTATGTAAATGCTATAGGATCTGTATCTTGTATTAGATTGGTTACTGGAAATTAGAATATTCAGCACAGAAGATGATTTATAGCATTGTAAATGAGAGTCTCGCTCTCTTGCACGCTTGCTCCCTTGCACTCTCCTTCTCTCTCTCTCGCTTCCCTTGCTTTTCTGCCCTGCCTCGGGCTGCCCTAGCAACTCCAAGCAGGGCCCCTGTACCCACACCTTTTGCAATAAACCTCATGCTCTAAAACCAACTTCAAGAGATCTCTCGTTTCTAGCAGTCCCGACCATCCAGACTGACAGCAGGTCCCACAGAAGTTTCTACACCCTTCCCCGTGCCTGTCACTGTGTCCCAGCCCTCACTCAGCCAGGGTCCCAGCCAAGGACACACCAGTGCACCCAGGGGGTTCCTTGTTACACTCCTCATGAACTGACTCATGAACATCTGGCCTGAAAAGTCCTGCAGAAATGTTGTGCTTGAAGCACAGGAGGCTTAGCAGGTGTCACCACCAGGAGTGAGACACTGCTAATTGAGCACTTCCCAATAACTTATTGATGTTAATCAAGTCTCCCTGAAGAAGGATGTCAGCAGCAACACTGACAGCTACGTACACTAGAAACAACAAGAGGTAACAGAGCAGCAGAGTTGGGGCAAATATTAATGACACTGCTTTTCACAGAACTGCTCTGAATACAAACCATGCACAGCATTGTCCAAACACACGGATGACAAGACGACACCTTAAATTACAAGAAGGAGAATCAGATTTTTCAAATTGCTATGATTTGAAGCATCTGGTTCTATTAAAAATAAGCAAGGCTCAAGGGAAACCCATTACAAAATGTCCATGTATTGGGGTCAATGACAAGCTCTCATAGGAAAACTAAGCTATCAGTTTCCCTTTAGACAGAGAGTGTTAACATAAGAATTCTTAAAGAGGTTTTTGATCAAATACATCCTCTCAGATAAGGGAAAGCTACACAAAACCATCATCTTCATTGACATGATAAGATAATATGCAATGGTCAAAAATGAACACTTTCAGAAAGTCCTGTTTTATGCAGAAATAGATCATTATAGTGAGCTTTGGCTGTTGAATTGCTAATAATTTTAAATTCATCTCTGACACCTATTAGAGTATTTTCCTGTGTGTATTTCCAGCATGTGATGAAGTAAGGAGCCTGCAGTTTGGATACATGATGGCTGGTAGCATAAAAACAAAAACACTCTATGAAAGAAACCCTCTAAGAGCACATCCACTGAACACTGGATTTTAAAGCTGGCACTCTTTTTTGTTTGTACCTGGATTTATGACTATGGTTATGTTCAAATATGCTCTTGTCTCAGAGCAAATGATCTAAATTGCCTTTAACTGAGTTTCTAGAGAAACTGTTGCTGTCACCCTGGGAATTTTGCCCATCTTGGAATGAAGGACAGTTTTTTTAAAGCCACTGCCATCTTGACTGGTGGGTTCAATTGTTATTTCCTGGAAATCCTTATGGATTTGTTTGGTTATTAAAATTCTTGGCTGTAGTTCTTTCTTTTAGAGAGTGACAATTCATTGTTTGCCTAGTAAAATTTGGAAACTGCCCAAAACTCCAGAGATGCCACCATGAATCTATTGCATGCAAGTCCTATGGTTTTATAAAGTCAGGTATCTTCTTTAAGAGTTAATGGATAGAAATGGATAGAATAATCCAAATATTAAAAGTGTCAAAGACATATTTTTAATGTCTTTATCAGTAGTACTGACTACACTGTTTTTAAGTGGGATGACTCAGTCTTGTCAGCCTCTGCATGTTATTTTGGGATCACAGCACTTCCCAGAGTCTTTCCAGAAGTCACTTGCTGGTTTTCATCAAGGTTGTCTTCACACAAGTAGCAAATCAAAATAACTTTGCAATACAATACAATGGCATTGGTACCCTCTCAGTAACTGCTGGAGCCTGAATGTCCACCAGCTGCAGTCCAGAAACTGCTCATCGTGTCTGCCTTTGCAGCCAGTCTGTGTTCTAAGCTGCTGCATTATGTATTCAGTGCAAAGCATATTCATGGTTATCCTGACCACACATTTGGATTATAAAAGATGTTCCCTTGCCATGCTTGGATTACTTCAATTTACCAGTGAATATACCCAACTCAAGCTTTTGAATATATAACCTGCGAGCACACAGCCTGCAAGAGCAGGGCCGCCTGGAGCTGGTCAAGATGACCATGATTCAACATTTCCAAGTTGTTACTGCACATAATCTCATGCTCTTTTACAACCAGATGCTCAGCACCCTGAAATGCAGATGCCAGGGCAAAGACACAGTCGAGGCTCACGGAGGGGCTGGAGCTGGGGTTGAGCAGCTGCTCCAGGCTCCCACTGCAGCCCAGTCCCAGCTGAGCCAGGGGATGATGCTGATCCACTTACCATCCTACTTCTGTGTGAGACAGCATTTCTCACACCTGCTAAATGTCCTTAGCAGCACACTTCATGTTTGGGAAAGAAAGCCATGCTCTGGCACTGCCCTTCGGTGGCTGGAAACCCCATTTGGCTGCAGCACCTGCCAGGGGCTCCTCAGTGATCCAGGCAGTGAGACGACAGACCTGAGGACTCTATTTACTGGCTCTCCTACCTACTGTGGATAGCCAGAAAGGAACGTAGAGTTGTTCTCTGCATGATAAATAAGTCTGAGATCTACCAGTTTTGTGACAAATAGAAAATATCTCTATTTAGGTATTGAGGACCAACAAGAATAAGATTTTAAGCATCAATAATTACTATATTATTTAATTTTTTTTCTTAGTATAAATTAATAATACTGGTTATACAACCATGTCATCATTTTAGTAAGGCATTAGTGCTGTAGCTGTAGTGGTTCTTTTATTGCTGCTTCAGATTTAATTGTAGTTCTGAACCAAATTTTAAAAGCCTTCCATCTGCTAAGAAAACCTGGCATGGGGTACATCTCATGACACTCATGCCGCCCTCTCTCTTTCCCAAAATTCTCATAATCTCCAAATTCTCTCAGCCCTTCACTCCTTGCATTTACTGTCATACCACAGAAGTGAAGAATTGCACACAGGGTTTAGCCATCATTTTGTGAGTCAGTAGCCCTGAAGAACATTTTCTCACATGAAAGCCATGCTGACTTGTGTCACGCAAACACAGCCCCTCACCTCTCATTTCACCACCACAAGGGCCACATTTAGAAAAGTAAAGCAAGCTAGAGTTGCAAAGATCAGTGTCAAACAAGGTGTGTGGCTTATCACATCCACTCATGCCAGCCAGGAAAACCAGCAGCAGTGCAGGCTATAATTGATTCATGAGGTTCAGTCCATACAGCAAGAAGGTGTTGCCTAAGCAAACACCAGTCCTATACTCACCAAATGCACTTTTTTCCAGATACAGGAAAATACAGACTGTAACTGAGCCAGTACTAAGGAAAGAAAAACATTAAATAAAGCTGTAAGCCTAAAAGAGAATCAGGCAGAACTGTAAAGAACACTTGGGAATTCTTTTTTCCACAAAAAACCCCAACGTGTTTATGTCATCTAGACACTAAGTAGATTTCTTTGAGGAAAAACTGTTACTTTATCTGAGTAAACATGTCAGTCAAAAACAACAACCAGCAATTTACAAAAATGATGCTCGATTATTTAACACTGAAAGAGTTACATTCCACAGGGAGAAGTGTTTTTACTTACACACTGTATCTAGAGCAGGTTTAGGCTGAGATGGAGTAACCATAACAAATACTACGGGTTCTGCTAATGCAGCAAAACTCCCCAGGCCTGGGACTGCCTTTTAAAGTATGTTTGGCTGCAGTTTCAGTGTGTGGCTCATTGCCACATCCAACTCCTCACTCCGTGTATCTTCCAAGACATCTTCTAAAGAGCAAGAGGTTTCCTCAACGGAAAAGAGAGATTCCCCCTTTTGAATGGAATACGGCAAATCCTTAGAGTAAGCTAGGCTTTAGCTTTACACATCCTTGAGAACTATTTATTTCACAGTGCTCAGCACATCACCTGATTAGGCTTCAAATCATTAAAAATAGCTGCACACAAAAGGAAATGATGGAATTACACATTGCTCCCCTGTTATTGAGGTTTTGATTACTGCAGGCTAATTTCCTCATTGTACTTTCGTGGGGTTTTTCCTAACTTAACATTCTTTTAAGGTAGCCTGTGTTGAGGGAATTATCTTGTTTTTCAAAGCAAATTTCAGCTGATTACTAAGTATTTACATACTGTAATTTGAATGTCTAATTATACAATTAGTGTAAATACATGTAATATGGTTTATTTTTCACAAAAGCTGATAAGGTACATTGCTTTTTGCATTCCAGTGTTACGAGATTTTCATTGCTTGTAATACACAATCCAAAAATTCACAGGAAAAGCTTCCAGTAAAAGGTGTTTATTTATCAGTTAACAGTTTCCAAGTGATTTGAAACACATTTCATACCATAAACCAAGAAAAGATATCTGCCTTCTTCCTGCAGACTAGGGCTCACAACCACACCTTCCATTCCTAAATGTAAGAGTTGCCCTAAGTCTCTCTATTTTCCCTTGCAGACTTTACAGTACATTTCTGTCCACCTTAAACTCGCCAGCACCATGTGAGAATTCACCTTTTAAATGCAGTACCACAGCACTGCTGGCCCAACAGACATTTCCCTGTAACTCGTACTGACATTTATGATGATACCCTGAATGAAATAAGGAAAAGTGCACTTGGGAAGATGAATGGAGACAATGCCCCTCCAGTCCTAGAGCTGCTCCCTTTTTAAGCAGCTACAGATAATAACTTCCTAATGAGAAGGCAGCAAAGTGCTCCTTTACTCTCAGCTGGTGAAGCAACAATGCATTGGCACCAAACTGCAGAAAGCTGCCAGCCTCCTTTGCTCCTCCTCAAAAATCTGTAACATCTTTCCTCAACTAAGGTTGACAAAATCCAGGCTTCAAATGTAATGGTATTTCCTTAAGTTTTATAAAATTTAATCTATTAGCAGAGAAAAAAATCAGTCAGTGTCTTTGTGAACAGCCATTTGCACTCCACTGGCACATCCATTCCCCATGTCTGAGCAGGAGACAAATTTTTTTTTTCAGAATTTGACTTCATTTTAATTAAGCATAAGGAGATCATATTTAAACAATGTGGAAAGATCAATTATGTGAGAAATATTTCTGAATTATATGTTATGAAAAGATTTCTTTATCTATATTTCCTTAACCTACTATTCACCTCATAGTGGAAAATTACTTCAATAGGATATTGGATTTTACAGCACCTTAGAAAATAGCATCAAGATTTCATGAGACTAAATCTCATGTTGTCAACATGCAGCTTCTACTTTAGCAGCCACTGGCATTCCCCTCGTGCCTTTTTAGAAACTTCCTTCACAGAAATTAATTTTAAATGTAAATTAAACCCAATGACCTGGGCACTGACCTCCATGCCACCTCCATGCACTAAGAGCTATGAGCTCTGTCCTGATATGAGCACTGGAGTACCCTGTTCCTAAGGTACCATAGCTAAAACTCTGCAAGTGCACAGTATTTTCCTAATGTATACACCAGATTTTGCTATCCTTGATTACACTGAAAAATACCTTATCCTGAAAGAAAAAAGAACTACTTTACATTTACTTTCTATTATTAAAAACCAGGACACCATTAAACCCCAGTAAAAAACTTAGTCTTTCACACATACTGCTAAATCTAACCTGTGAAATTAGTATATTGTGAAAAAAAACCAAACAGAAAAAAAAAGAAATAAAAAGGATGTTTATTTCATAAATACACTGCACCACATCTGAATAATTTCAAAAATACATTTCCTAGAATTCTGGGACCAGCAATAGAATATAGTCAAGTTATTAAAGATGCTGAACATATACTTAATTTTGAGCTTATTTTTATGCCCCCCTGGCCTCAGTGAGATTTAAGGACACATATAAATTTTCTTTTTAATCAAGACCTCATTTATGAGGATAATAATACCTTTACAGTGTGTATTTTTCTACTGTAAGATGCAACACACAAACCAAATGTGAGGAATATCATCTTTGGCAGCATTCCCTAAGGGAGTCTGGATCTATAAACACATGGATGTAATGCATTTGTTAAGGCAATTCTTCTTCCATTCTCTGACAGTTATAATATAAATAACATTTTCTCCTTAGGAAGCAATCCAAATACAATCAAACCAGTGTATTAATATCCGCTAAAGTAATCTTCAACTTTCTAACTGGTTTAGAAGTCTGCTGCGTGGGAGACTGTGAGGAGCTGGACACAGGCATGAGGTAGGAGCCACACGTCCCCCATCCCATCCCATCCCATCGCACAGACCTCGCAGCTCCGGGACAGCGCTGTTATATCTCGAGTTCCCTTGCCATGGAAGGCAGAGATATCCCTCTGCCAGTCTATGACAGATGCTTACACATTATTCTTTAACTCAACCTCCTCTTTACTCTTTCAGTTTACTCTCAAACAGTCCTCACAATTTAGGAGTCTGGTCACAAAGCCTGGCCAGAGGGGGAGGCGGGATGTGGCTCCTGGTCCGCACTCAGAGCCGTTCTCCAGGAGAACACGCTGCTGAGAACGTGGAAGAGAGGCTGTGTCCAGCTCAGGTGTGAAAGTCACATCAGCTTCCATCTCTGCCTCTTAAAAACACTTCAATCCCTCAGAAAATCTAAGTCAGGCTCTCAGGTCTAGTTAAGTGACACTGGAAAAATCTCCTGTGGATCAGCCGGAATGAATTGATTCAGTCTGTATCAAAATGAAATAACTCACAAATAAACACAGTCATACCAGTCACTCATTTGTATGTGCTGGACTAACGAGCAGATATTCAAAAGAGCATGACAAAAGAGCCAGAACTCGGCCTGGGTTCAGAGGAACACAAGGAATCCCTAAGATGGCTTTTCTTTCAAAAACTTGCCAGTTAAACAGGGAATACACAGAAGCACAGAATCAACAGATTGGAAAATTCAGCAAAAGATCCAGAAGTTGGAAAAAATGTGGGTTGTGGATATTTTGTTCAAATTAATATTCTGGCAGCTACATTTTGAACAAGATGTAATTTGTATAAGGCACCTTCTGTTAAATTTATGGCACAGAATTACGAGGATCAATCCAACTTGAAATCGAACCATGAATTTGCATCAGTACATCTATTTACCCCCTAACTCCTAGGCCTAAACTACTGAGAATGAGATTTTCAAATTAAAGAATGCAGAAAAACGCTGAAAAATATCTTTCCTTCAAAAATGAAAGATGTATTTTATCTCTCCAAAGAAACTAAAGTAAAAGGACCTGCTTAGTCTTGAACTATGCTCTGAGACCCATCATTCTACATATTAATTTTGTACAACACATAAATTCATAGCTAGCATTGAGGTTTTAAGAGCAGACTTAAGACAAGGGCTAATCTATCAGCTATGTTGTCAACTTTATATTTAGAGAGATGAAAGCAGAGGTATTAATCTGTCAAAATCAAAGCCAAGGATGATGCTCACACTTCTGCAGAATGGCTGAATCAAAATTTTTCAGCCATGCATATTATTTTTGAGTACTTACTACAAAGTTAAATCACTTTAAGAAGGGTATGCAGCACAGCGGTGACAAAATAACCTGGTGGCAAAATACAGCTGGCAAACTGTAACTTACAGGAAAATGAATGGCTGACTGTTGATGTAATATGAAACCTAATGGGAAAACGAGACATTAATTTTTAAAACAAAACAAAAAACACTCAGCAAAATTATTTTCACTTTATTGCAACACTTATGCATGCTACAAACATTATTTCAGTTCTGATCCAGTGTTTTACATGTCTCAATTTTTGTTCCTGTTGTTCTTATAAACAGCACCAGCCACATTGTTACACTCAATACAAATGGCCAATACCTGTCAATCTAAGCAGCTTTTCCCTTTCCCATCAGTGATGTTGATTTTTCAGAGCTATCCTCAGCTGTTCTATGGCACAAACATTATTTTCCAAACACTGCAAATCAGAATGGTTATTACAACCAGTGATTTAGACAACAACCTTTTTAATGTCAGGCAGACTTTAGAGGCCACCCAGCATTAGCTGGAGTGCACGAGCTCTCGAGAGCAACACCTCTGATTCCAGCCACACCACCAGGCCACTTTACAGCTTAATCATCAGCACAGTTTGCCCAAACTCATATTTTATGTATTCACTGAGGTCATACCTTGGCAACTGGATGACACATAGTGAGCATACACCTGCTCTATAATTCAAAACAGCAAAACACACTTCGGCTTTGATGGAAAGCGTGCTATATATCTGATATTTGCTTCTTTTCCCTCAATATAAATAGCTTTGTTAACCAGTGCCACATTATCACAATCCAAGCAGGTTTTATACTTTACAAATCATATAATCTAATTAATATAATAAGGTTAGAGAGAAAATATTTCCAGGTCACTGCAGCAGATGAATTTGGATAATCCTAAAGATACCTCTGAAAGTTATACCAAAAAGATCAACAAGTCTGTAAGACTCGTGAAGACTGTTGCAAACCAGACTTTGGAAGAACCCTATTCAACCTCCTCTGTTGCTTCATAGAAATTTATCATTCTATAAGCAGTAGGAATTATCCAGTCACTTTAAGTGACTTTAAGTAGGGAAACGGTGCCCAGATCAATTTGATTTTAACTAACTTTATCTAAAAAACTCCTGTCAGACTCATTGAATCTGTGCTACAGTCAAACAAGATGTTCTGTTTTCCAAGCATGTGATTCCTTTCTACTACACATGAAACCTTTTTCTATCTCATCAAGGAGCAGAAAGAAAAAAACACTTATGGAAGATAAATTGTGAAGGACATGAAGTTGCATAAATGACTTTAGAAAAAATTGCTTTATATTGTTCTGTTTGACATATAATTCTTTTTCCTCTTCATGGGTAAATTGTAAAAGTATTTCTAAACAAAGTTTTATCATGAGCTCATCAGTATGCATATTCTGTGCTCACATTTAGTATCTATTTATAAAATCAATTCTGTTCTGGGCTTTGACAAACAAAACTGAAATGCAGCTGTGCGACATGTTGATAATTTTCATTAGTTCTAAAAAGCCTCAACAGAAATTACAATCTTACTTGTTATGACCAAATAACCCCTGGGAACCCACATGAAAGGTGAATTTTCTATATGATCTTAGTTCTTAATGGAAAAAAAAGGGGGGAGGAAAGAAGTGGATAAAAATTGAAAGTAAAATGATGAAAACCTAAAAATCACAGATGTACACACTTGAAGCTGTGCTGACTAGAGAGTCTTCAGCATTGCTGTCAGACACAAATATATATTGAATTACCCTTGCATTATTTGCACGCCCTTTATTACGCTGGAGGAGTATTTGCTCAAATTTTGAATAAGCTTGTTGCTTGCAAATCTGAAAACCTCATGGTATTTAATATAAAGAGCCAAAATTCAGCAACTACATTTCTGAACAAACATATCCATATCTAGTGTATAAAAAAGTTAGAAGGAAAAAAAGAGTTTACAGTGATTCCTTTTTGAGAATTACGTCATAGTAAAGAAAATCACAAATGCTTGAAAACTAAGTCTTCAGAGAAAATGAACCAAATTACTTTCATCATTAAATTGTCTTTAAATAACAGTCTATAAATTAATAGAATAAAATCAATGTTTATATCCTCTTTTCCTATGTTTGATATGTTTGATGGCTGTTCCACTTTTCCCTGACTAGTATTTGGGGTAAGGGTGTGGTAATTTTGTTTCCTTGGAATACAATGCTTTCTAAATTCTGCTGAAGAACTGCCTGCACTTCTTTTTTTCCTAGGAATATTTGTTGATTGAAAAAAGATAAGTCTGAAGTATTTCTAGGCATCATAATTGCAGAAGAGCTGCCAAAAAACAATAATAAAAATAACCTAATTAAATAGTCCTTCTAATTTAAATTATTAAATTTTCCGTCTTTTCTTTTCTTTTTTTTTTCCTAGGGTTTTATTTCATTAATTCCCCTGGCTAAACATAGTCCCAGAGCAGGCAAACATCAAATCTCTGAGTGTAAAACAGCAGCAGTGATTTTCTAAACATGCACAGACCAGTTCTTTTTAAAGGCAGTTCTGAAAAGCAGAGAGGCAATGGCAGCAGTAATCACAGGTTCCAGGGTGCATTGGTTTCAATATATGAAATATATGAATATCTGAGAATCCACCAACCAATCCTTTACACAGCGCAGATATATTTTTATAGAAGTCACTTTTGAAAATGAAACAGTTTCATAAAAAGAAATAAATATTTTTCCATTTTCTTAATTTTCTAAATATAACAATACACAAGAAGTTGGTTGGCTTTTTCCTTTTTGATCCATTTTAAATGCCCCTTAAATTTGTACGTTTTTGTGCAAACTGCTATTTCTTTAATTCCCTAAGAGAGATAATGAGGACTGGTTTCTCTGTAATTCTAGTGTGATATTTTTCTGGGTGGTTTTCAAAGTACACAGTATGTAATTAGGGATAATGCAGGCAGTTCCTTTGTTTTCTGGAGAATACCCAATTTTTTATTTTTCTTTTTTTTTTAATTAGGGGCTTGGGTTTGTTGTTTTTTTTTTCCCCTAAGTAAATGCTATGTGATTGGACATGGAGAGTGAATTGATGCTTTTTCACCTGAGAGTGTTTACACTTTAACAGCTCTGACAGTATCTGATTTTAAACCAAGTCCTGCAGAGTATTTAGAGAGAGCAAAGACTTCTTCAGCTCAGATGCAAATGATTTAGAGAAGAATGGCAATTAGGAAACCAATCACTGCTCAGATCTTCCTTCAGGACAGCTGACATAAGCCAGTAAGAGCCACTTATGAACTGCAAAAAGCAAAATCTGAGTAAAAAGCTCACTCTTGTACAGCACTATCACTCCACTGTGCCTATTCAGCCATACTTTTGAAGATAACGAAAACAGAGAATTCTCTTTAGTTTCAGTGAAAAAATGACTCTGTTCAGCGGCTCTGAAAATCAGGAAAAAGCTAAATAAATGCTTTTGACATAATTATTGGGTATAAAAACCCTACACTGAATAGCAAAATATGCTTTTGTGAAAAAATATCACAACACCATGCTCATGTGATTTCCCTTTGCACAACAGAATGGCAACAAGTGCCTACGAGCAACTCTGTGAAGTGCAGACCCAAGTATTGTGCTGCTAATGATTTCAATGCATTGTTACCAAATAGGTATAATCCTTAAATGTTTGTACTCAGCAGCAGAAAGCAGAATACATGATATGTGGAATAATAACATATTGATTTACAATCTCCTTCTAACTGCAGTTGTACTTAAAGATCTACTGTGAAGAAAAAGTACTAGAAAATTCCAACCCTCTCAATTTTGTGCAAATCATTATATGAACATTTAATCAGGAAATGTGGGAGAAGATGGCAAAAAACTGCTTCTGGTACTACTTAAAATTAACATGCACTCAGTTATTTGGGAAACATCCCCCAGATCACTCATCACGTAAGAACCCATGGTCCACTCTTTTCACTCCATTCTCCTTCCTTTGCCTCAGTTTGCTTGGCTTTGTGTTTGCTGATACATTTTATTCAAACTGAAAAGACTAAAGCCCTGCTATCAATGTTCTCCAGAGATGTAAAATCGTATTGATGACCTTCCCTGTCCAGCCCTGGAGACAAGTTACCTTCAAATACACACAGAAAAGTGAGCTCTACAGTCCACTCCTTGGATGCATTAGTATTGCCATTTTTTCCCAAGACATTTAGTTATTTTAATTTTGTTTGATATCAGAAAAAGAAATATCTAAACACTGCTCTCAGGGAAGCTTGCACATACACTGGAATAGAAAAAAAAAAATTGTTATCCTCAGGAATAACATAACTTCAGCTTGCAGCTAATACCAACGTAAGTAATGCTGAAAGAAATTCTTTAACAGTAGGTATTAATTACTAATAATAAATCATTAGATTTCTTTGTTGAAATTTAAAAATAACCCTTTGGTATTTCTTGTTCACTGTTGTTTTGGTTTTAACAAGTCCAGAAAAAGGTTCTGTTTCCCATACATGCTATATTATGAATATTTTTAGTGGAAAATTAATTAAAATATTAATAAAGTCCCAAGGTTTTATTCCAAAGTAACTGTTAATGGGATTTAGGCTACTAAAGGACCAGACCTTTTCTCAAAACTTTTATACTGAGTATTTTTGCCTTGATCAGTCATGGCATGAAGACTCAATTTACAAAATTATTTTAATGTAAACAATACTGAATGCCACTTGTAAATTTAATGGAAAGTCAGTATCATTGGTACATTTACCAAGCTACCAGTAAAAAAATGTACCGCTAGGACTTAATGTTTTAAAAAGACTTTGCAGAATTTCAGACTTCCCTTAAAACATCTGGTAGTATAAATATTCCTTTAACCATTACTTTCTTGTTTTACTACAAGCTGAAATCCTGTCCCTGTCATTCAGGGAAAAAACCCCTCTCCAAAGCCTGGAATACTTCTTTCCTGTGAATTTTACAGTACCTGCAATGCAGAAGACCTGCCAAACCATATCTACACAAAAGGCAGGAATAACTTAATATCAAACCTATTTCAAAAAGGTAAAAACACAACTTAGTTTGCTGCCTTCTTGTTTGAAATTTATGTTCAGTTACTATCCAAGCACACAATAAAGGAACTTCTTTGAATAGGAAATGAAGAGTGAAGCACCATCTGAAAACAGTCTTTAGACTTCCTGCACATTATCCGTGAGTCTGCAAATGCTGACATTTTAGCCTACATATTCCTCAAGTTAAACTGCCAGATAAAAAAAGGAGTTTTCATAGTTGGACCAGTGACTCATTCTCTTAAATGAAATGTAATCAAATCAAATCTTCATCATTCATCCATCATCTAGATTAAAAGATTCATTTCCACAGTCTTAAACTGCTGCCATGGATCAGATCACTGCGAAAAAAAACCATACACTTTTAACCACTGCTGATTATTATTTTTAAAAAGTTTGCCAAAGGCTTTTTTCCATTTTCCAGTAGTCCCACAGTACTATGGATTCCCATCCCCACAGTTAATACTAGTACATTTTCCCTAAATAATAAATCTTCCTCTTTGAAAAGGTTTATCACCTTTTTGGGCACAGGTTATACAGCACAACACTCATTCAGAGGAAAGAAGTTGAGATGTTTGGCATTAAACAAAGCACCTACAGGTCCATATTTTACACCTGCAGGTTTTGCACAAACAGTTATTGGTTCTAACTTCTAGTGAGAGGGTCTGAAAGTCAGAGCTGGTCCCAAGATTGTGGGAACTGGGCCTGAAGCTGACTCTGTCCAGGTGCTGCCTGAGACCATGGAGGCAATTCCACGAAATAAATCAAAGGCTGAGCAGTTGATCAAGAGAGTGAAATTAATGAGATTCTGTTTAAACTTGTCATCATAAAAATGCAAGGATCCTAAAAAGGGAAAAATGGCTCATGATCAGGAATGGGGGCACTGGTGCCCACACACGTTACTTCTCTGGACAAGAGGCACACTGTACACGAGGGGGCTGGCAAAAGCAGGGCTGCTGACATGGAACAGGGTTTACATAAAATAAAGTTTGTAGCAAGCAGACTGAGCTGAATCAAAGTCCTCTTGTATTTAAGATAGGAGCAAATGAACCCCTCGGCCATTAAAGAAGCCATGAAGCCCTGTGATTTTTGCCATACAAATCTCCTGTTTGTCATCACAACGTTAACAATTTGGCATGTGCAGTTTGTATTCATGGTACTTTTTAGATGGGATGTCACTGTCTCAACACAAGATAAGAAATTAGAACAATGACCTATGGTATGCACTTTCACCATGCGGCCTACAGCTGGTAAATCCAAAGCTAAAAACAAACATCCAAAACCTTGCTAAGTTCTTTAGGCTTCCAGGAAACCAACACTGAAACTGCAGCAAGGCAGATCTAACTTGCAATTGAGCTATCCATGCAGGATGAAATACAGATTTTGGAAGGAGTTTGACAGAGCTCGCTATGAGCAGAACACATGTATTTCACAAAGCAACAATCAAAATGCTGTGTGCCTGAATTAATTGCTTTGGGGCCAGGACATCACCCACAGGTTGAAACAAGAGTCTGATAATGCATTGAGAATATCATCAATGGAGAATAGACTCAAGTCCCTCAGGACTATATTCAGTGAAATACATGGTTTTCTATTCCAAAATTCAGGCTAACTTTGAGACAGTTATTAACAGAGTACTGCAGATTAAAAAAAATGCCAAGGTTTGCTTCATTATAAAGAAAGTTGTTTAACTTTTCCAATCAGTTCACATCACAGGTTTCTGTTCTATGATCACCCTTGTCATACTGACAATGACAAAAAAAAGGACACATGTCAGAAATTCAAATAAGGATACTGTTTCTGGAAAGGCAAAAACAAGATAGGAAAAGAAGTGAAAAAATGGGGGGGGGAGTAAAAAGGGAATAGGGAAAAGGAAAAACCGAAAAGAAATAAAAGGAAAATAAGAGGGAACTATCCTGATACCATAAAATAAAAAAAGCTTAATGTTAATGCCCTCAACAAATTTACAGTCCTCTCAGAGGTTTGTGACTTGGAGATATCTTACACACAACAGCCAGGAAGCTCACAGGGAAACAAATCAGACAAGCAGCAAAGGGCAGAAGTGTCTCAGCTACTGAGAAACAGAGGGACTGGCCATTCGTGCAAGTATTTGGGTGCAAGAAATGGATACGCATGCAGATACTCTGAGCAGAGCAATTAGATAAGGCTCCTACTGATACGAGAGCTGTAAACCACTAGGAAAACACTTTGCTGAGATGAAGTGTCATCACCACACACAGCTCCATGGCTGGCTGATTTTGGAGAGGCTGAATCTTGTCGAGCTGCTGCTCTCCTAAACTGTCTATCCATTATACACCACACAGTGCCGAGGGCTCTGAAATTTGCACACCTCAGGGGAAACAGAGCAGAGCCAGTCCTATCAGAAGATGGAAGTACACAGAGGTGGTAAGCCAAACTGAAGTAATGAATGCCAAATGTGAAGTGAATGATAATATATTTAAAACAACATCTGCATAAACTTCTGTAATAACTTCACGTGTGCTCACTAAGTGCCATTAGAACAATGAGATTCAGCAACAGGTATGGTAGAGGCAAAGAAAGGGGTATTGTATAAAACAGAAATAGAAGAAAGCACCCGAAACTTCTTTTCAGCATTGTTTGACTGACATTTTTTGTAACTTGGAGAAACATAAATATTGATTTCTTCCCCAATATTATTTGATTTGCAAACTCCAAAGACATTTGTTTGTGTTTTAAGAGATCAGCGTATTTCAGTACTATCTGTGTGAAAAGACAGCAAACAGAAAGAGCAAATGGTAAAAAATGTACCACCTGGAATACAAACCAGCTTTAAAGGACTTACAAAGAGGCTTAATGGGTGTGTATATATAACTCTAGTGAACAATTTCTGGTCCTGGAAACTATATAGACTCTCTGTAAAGACATCATACCTTCCCAGAGAGAGCTGCAAACTGACCACCCCCCGCCCCCAGCTGCAGATGCCACAGTGACTCAAGAGCTGGATCACCTGCTCTGCCTGCAAATACCCAGAGACCTTGGAGCTGGGTTAACCAGCTGGAGGGTCAATGCCTTCACATTCCCCACTGATTTTGCAAAGGAGTACATTCAACTCCTTATAACACAACCCACATTCCACAGATACCAGCAGTGCACTGGGTAGCCCTGCACAAATCACTGGAGCATCTGTGGGCTCACTTAGCATGATTGAAATGTAAATAAAATATATTACTTTGAAGCATCCAACACAAAGGTGTGTTAGGTGAGGCAGCAAAACATAATCTGAAAAGACTTCCCAAAATGGTAAAAATATTAGATTAATGAAAAGAAAAATCTCTTTCTCCCAATATTAAAGAAAAAGAACATTTGATATTAATAAAACAGTATCTTGGGATTCAGACTATATTCCCAAACTCTGCCAGAATGAGAATACCACAAGGAGAAAAAAAAGAAGAATCTTACGTTTATTCATCTTTAGGAGATGCCAATATATTGACAAAAACGTGAATAATCACAAAACTCACCATCCACTATCAGAATTAGAATACCGTATACTGCTGATGGATTAATTATGTTTTTTCCAAGCTATTCAGATAATTAGACATACTAAGTTCAGAGCTATTTTTGCAATGATAATGGACTTGTTTTGTTGTGGTCTATTTAACAAACTGTTGGATGCTTTTTCTAAAGCTTGTTTACATTCCTGTACATCCTAGCTTGATTGATATTCTGTCCTTTGGATTATAGTGTCATGCCAGCAACACCATTGAAATAGCTCAAGACAATAGAAACCTCGTTTTTCAGAGCCTCTACAATAAATCAGACTACAGTAACTCTTTAGATCCTTGCTAAATTGAAATGCAGCATACTGTGCCAAGTAACTTTCTTTTTAATTTTATACACACACACCCCCTCATGTGTGAGAGAACCCCAGACACAAAGGATTCCATTCAGCAAAGTGTTTCAGAGCTTCTACTTCAGAGCAGTTAGAGTTGTTCAAAGCTGTATGCAACCTTAATGTAGAGAACACTCACCAAATGCACCAAGAAACAGAACAAAATTTAGGTATTTTCAGTTTCAATGCTTGTAAGAAGCACATTTAAACTTAGGCACAGACATGCATATAGAGCCCTGACCATACTGGGCAAGTTCTTACCCTTTTACTGAGTCAGCTTTTTCAGATGCAGTGTTTACTGGACTGAAGTCCCACCAATCTCAACAATCCATCTTGTACCACATCAGTCTTTGCATTTATGTTACCAAAGGAGCACGTGAGGCACCAGGCATGCCCAGCCTCCAGCACAGGCTGAACACCATTCTACACCTCGTGCTGTCAAATATTGCAGTGAAGGCACTTAACCAGCACTGGCTATTCTGAGATATGGGTGTCTTTAAAGAGAAGCATTCATACAGCTTCAAACTTTCTCATGCTTGTTCAAAAACTGATTAAACCAAAGATCAACTGAATCTATATCAAGAAATCTTGCCTGCCACAGAGATCTCGTACACAACAAATATGTATATGCAGGAACAATTTTGTTTAAAACACACACATGTATATTTGTAGTAATTTTTGTTTAGCTGCAACAAAAATAAACAAAAATTGCACAGCATTTTTGAAAGACCAAAACCACTTAACACCAGTATTCTTCAAAGTGAAAGTGCCTATTAGCCCACTCATATCTCAAAACATGGCTTTGTTGTTAACATGCTACAAATGAATAGAATCAAAATATTAAAGTTAGCAGAAAGAATTCTAGAATTATATAATTAAACACTGCTTCTTTCCTTCTGGGTACCATGACTCACAATGTGCAAATGTATTATGCAAAATAAGATTAAAACAGAATCTGCATTTTACCCTTGGGTTCGTTAAATAGTCAAGAGGAGTTAGAGAAGAAGAAGTTAATTTAGGATGAAAATAAAGCATTTAAAAATAATATTTTTCACATTGTCCTTCAAAGATCAATCCACACAGAGACTTGAAAAGAACAGCATGTCTCTTGTAGTGGAGGGACATTTAAATCTACACTTTCATTTGTATCTCACATCCCTAGAGTCCTGCAAAGACCGTTTTCTTGCTTTGTTTAAAAAAAAAAAGGGAGGGGGAAAAAGAAAAATATAAGAGGACTTAACCATAGTCTCAATTAAATATATTATTGGAACATATATAAGAGATCTGAATACTATCTTGCATATCTTGGCCCTGTGAGTATGGTATTTCCACAGTTACGATTATGTGGGTTGGAAGGGATTACACAGCATCAAATCACCTTATGCAAGCAAAATTTAGATGAATATCCATTGTGTATTTTATTTTATAATCCCAAGATATAAAATTGCATCTATGTCTCATCTTTTTTAAGTTGTTTTGTTTTTTATTAATCCCTCATGCAAACTAGAAATGAAGATTTATTTATTTATTTATAACATTCACCCAAATCAGCTTTGCTGGTTTATTCTTGTAGCTTACAGTTTAGCCTGAGATTCATTTTCTCAGGGGATTCGTGTTCTCTATCTGTAACAGCTTTGCTTCTCTAAGCAATGCACTCACTATGCTCAGGACTGGGATTGCAGTTCATTCCTGGGCTCTTTATTGGAAAATGTTAATCTGCAGGTGGTAATTAAACATTGGATAGTGTGAAATGATATTCAGCTCCTTAAGGGGTGAACCTCAGCTCTGTCCTTGCATTACCCTTGAGTCTCCAAGAAAGAATTGTGCTGATGCATATGAGGACTGACATGCTGAGCATGAGATTGCACAGTGGTTTTGGTCAATTTAAGCGAGGATTCCACCAGAACACCCTCCCTGTTTGTGCCCTTCCCTTGGGCTACTGCTGTGCTTTTACAAACACGCAGTGATCTAGTTCATCCTCCTCATCACACAGCCTTTCTCTCCAGCAATTCTTTCATCATATCCATGCCCTAAATTCTCTCCACATCCAGTCACTAGATTGTCACTATACAGAAAAGGTAAAAACACAGTTTAAAGGCAGAAAAAAAGTATGGCAGGACTGTTCCAGGCCTGAGCACTCTAAAAATCACTTAATCCAAGCTGGTGTGTGCTGGGATCTGGAGCCAACATTTGAGATAGTCCCCCTGCTCACAAGGGAGCTGGCTCTGGCAGCAGGTGACAATCCTGGAAGGGGCCTGAAGAGAGCACCAGGGACAGGTCACAGATACACGGTCTCGATCCCCAACACAGAAACAGAAGACTGAAGCAGGTTATGGTACTAAAGCTAAGCCTGAAGTTGATATGTTCAGAAACTGTCTCAAACCAAGCCCCAGTGATAGGCCCTGTTAAAACCAGCTTGTGTATCCAGGCTCCTTTGCTGTTTCCCATTTTGGTTTGTCTTTATGTGAATCCAATCCCTCCAGTGCCAGCCAGCAAAACACAGCTCTGAGTCAGTCAACTCATATTTACACTGTTCCATCTACAAGTAATTCAACTGCAGAGAGCAATTAAAAATAGTAAACGTTTCCAGTGTTTTTCTCTCCCCTCCTTACAGGAATTAAACCACTGCTGACACAGGAGGAAGTGAATTGCTCTTGACTGCAGCTAACACTTCATAAGCGCTTGGAACACTTGTGGTGATCATGACCCTCAGATAAAATGTCCAGTGTGAACGGGCAGCTACTACTCTGTAAACAAGCCACAAAAATGTCTTCATTATTTATTAGAATAGAATGCTTCATCACCCTTGGCATCTGGATTTCTCACCTCAAAGGACTTTTTTAAACTCAAAACTCCAGTCAAAAATAATTCATATCACAAAAGTCTAAACGGATAGCAAGAATAGATATATTTGTTCAAAGTTTCTCAAAAGTCACTGATAATAGAATATCAAGTAATCTTTATGCTCCAGGTCCCCATATCTCTGGCTAAAATGCATTAAAAGAAAAAAAACAATCAATCAAGGTTATTACACTTATGTACAACTTGTGGTGTGGTATTGTCCTTTATAGCATTTTGAATCTTCCACCTCCCCAGAACAATGGACTTCAGAAAATAATATGAGAGGAAAAACTTCTCTTGCTTTCAAGAACATAATTTCAGAAGTGATTTCAGAAGTGATTCATTGAAATTAGTGTAGAACGGAAAAGAGTTGGGATAAAAGATGAAAATGGCCATTCTATTTGCTTTGTATTGATTCTGCTTTAATCTCTGTGTAGAGATTAGGCATTTCTAGGTGTGGGGAATGGCGAGTAAGTGGAATGAATGAGACATCAAAATTACATAGCAGTACTTGAAGTCTACTGTTCTTTGTTCTGTAGACTGCTACATATATATCTGTGAGATGTTCATCTGCTCTGCACATCTAATTCCAGGAAAAGAAAAGTGCACACTGCTGCTGTTAGTCCTTTCTTTTCCCCTCCCAATTTTCAGAAATTGTTTTAATGAGGCAGTTGATTTATAAATTTCACAAAATCAAATTCAGATGAATTTTCTATTCATATAAATATCTAACAGAGAAGTAACTTGACTAACTGGAGTCTTCTCTGCCCCTGTATTCAGGCAGAAAACTACATGACTTGAACTGGTTTGCTGACAGCCATCAGAAACTTGAGGGTTCCCCCCCNTCCAAATTCAGATGCTTACCTCTCAACACCAAAATGAAGCACTGACCTCAGCATCACTTCCGGGGTGAATCCCTTAGGAACAGGGGGGGTTAACAGACTGCACAATTTCTCCACTGAGCCAACATGCTATACCCATAAGTGGATTAGTAAAAGCCCAGTAAATGTTTCTAAATGAGCCTGACATGTTACTTTTAAGTAAACTGTGTTTCTTCTCCTTTTCTCTCTTCTTGCCTGCTCCACTTAATAACGATTTAATTCATAAAATGCTCAAGGATCAAAAAGACAACAGATATCCTACTCACCTATAATACAAACTGTAAAAATGCAGGGCACAAAATAAAAGCCAAACAGTTCTTTAAAGGCAAACAAACTGCAGCTGTCCTCGGAAAGCAGCACAGGAGCAGTCACACTGCAGAACACAACACCACACCACATCCTGAATCAAAAGCCTCAGTGAGCCAACAGATCAAACCAGGCTGGTGTCACTGCCCAGGTCAGCAGGAGCCCACCTGGACCACAGGAGCTGCCACTCAGAACCTTGTACCTGAGCTCCTTCTACAGACGCTCAGAACCTCAGGGGTGGCTCTGGATGTTCACATCAAAGTTTTCCCAGTTTTATAGTTCCCATTTCCCATCATCAGCACACAGTTGAGTCCTCAGCTTTCCTGGGCTCCAGGGATGGCAGAGGGGACCGGACCGTGAGCTGTGCACGACTCTGAGGAGGACTGAGACCCAGCCCAGCCCACACCGGGTGCAGTGACTGATGGCTGCAAGGGCCCTCCCTGGCTCTGGAGATTACTGAGCGGGGCAGTTCCATAATCACCCTTCTGCTTGAGGAATGCTTTCTGCTCTAGGGCTTGCACAGAACTTTTGAAACAAAAAACCCTTTAGTTGCTCAACATCCAAAGAGTTGTTTTTTGAGTCACTGGGGCAGCACACTGCACCCAGACAGCAGGGAAAAACTGGGCTCCATGTGTGTTCCTGTAATGCGTACACATGGAAAAGATAACCTCTCTTTAGTCAAAGTGTCATCATGCAGGCAGTTTAAGTCATGTTAGTTCTTCAAATATTTAAAAAGTCAAATGTATTCATTTGTATTTTTTAAACTTCAGTCCTCCTGATAAATCTTATTTAGTGGGAAGAGCTGCTTCCTTTCTACTGAGCGAAACGACAGTTAGAAAGATTTAAATATCAAAATCTTTATTTGCTAAAAATTGAATCTTCAAGACTTTACTTCTGCACAATTTCTTTGAAATTAACACAGACTTACTTGAAAAAGGACCAATATTTTGCATCAACTTTTACCTTCTTAACTGCATTCAAAGAATGCAGGCAGCTTTTTTTTTTTTTTTTGCTTTTCATAAAAACTCTCAAACACAGATTTAGGCTAGTCGCTCCTAAAGCTTTGTATGAAGCTTCAAAACAACCACCATCTGCTGTAGCGGAGAGGAGAGTCAGTTACTCTTCTGAAGGCACTATCACAGCACCTGACAAACAACCAGACAGAAAAGAACAGCAATAGTTCTTGCTAACTTTTGTTTTTCTATAAAGCACAAGAAGTGAAAACACTATTCAGTATTTACTGGCTTTGTGATTAATTTTACAAAAAAGGTAAGGCTGAGGCCTGCTTCAGTTGATAAAACATTAATCCTTTCACCTCTAGGACAGATGTTTTGTCTAACACAAGCTCCTAAACAAACAGAATTTGGCATTCTGCTTTGTGATAGCAGTTCATATCAGAAACCCAATCACCACACACAGTCAGAGCAATCAGCGGTCTTTGGAAGAGACTCAGCCTGAAGCTCTGACAGGCTGTGAATCCTCTCATAGGCTGGGAAGGGTGTTAAGCAGGACAAGGGCACAGGTTAATAACAATGCAACATAATGACGGCGTACGCTTTTGACCAGATGCACAGGATCTGGTTATAGGAATAAAAAGTCACAAATCTCTATTTTCACCATTACTCTGACCTTCACTGTAGCACTTACTGCAGGAATGGAAGGAGTAAATGAAAAAAAAAAAGAAAATTAAAATTTTGAAGCACCTACAGTCCCATATATGGCCTTTAGAAATTTAGATTTCAAGTACTGAGTGAGGTTGCATGCATAAAAGCCTGACAGTTGTAAAGATAAACATTTTATATATATCAAAACTGTAATATACTTGTGGAAAGCTTTCCAATGAAATCTTAACCACAAACAGCCTCTGCACATTTTGAACTGTCTGTCAGCAACAGAAAATTCAGAATTTTGATCAGTGCTTAGCTTTTTGAAGACATTTACTCTGAAACTTTCTCAAGTCCTTAAGCTATATGCCTTGTTTGTCAATGAGTCAGCTCCTGTTAATAAGTCATGCAAAATGATGCAGATTGAAGTTATGCAAAGAAAATTATCTTTCTTGAAACTACTGTGGTAGCTGATTTGCCGACTTAACATGTTATGACAGCTTCAAGATCTTGAAACTGTCTAGAGATATACACAAACCATTAAAAACTCCAAGAAAAGCTGCATTTGAAATAATAGCAAGTGTCAAAATATCTTGGAAAACGTAGGGCAATAAAATATTAATAACAAAACAGCTGTTTAATGGCAGCCTACCAAACACTTACAACATGTTGACGTTATTTAGAAGTGAGGGTATGTCATATTTGGAAAATGATGTCCTATGGCTCTCCAGGATGCTTTAAGCACATATTTGAAAAAAAAAAAAGAGAGGGCAAAACCCCCTATTTAACTATATTTAAATTTAAGCAGTGTAGAAGTAAAAAATGACAACTTACTTAGCTATAAAGCTTTCTTTGTACACTGACTCTTGACAGCCTTCAAGAAAATAAGAACAAATAATGCCTTTTTCTCATGTTAACATCTTTGTTACCTGACAGTGATTTTTGTTTATTGGTTGCTTTATTTTAAAATACCAAACACATAACAGCAGGCAGAGGAGACCCCTATTATCCACATAGGTTGAATGAGCTTAAGTAGGTATCTGTGACCTCCAGGTCAATGACACAGAAAGAAAATATAAACTTCAGATGATACCTGAATACCTAAATTACTCTGCAGGATTAAGTGTTGTCAGAATAAATGGATTTTTTTTTAATGGTCTTTGATTTTGGAAATATTTTAAATATGTAAAACCTTGTTAATAAACTACACGACAGGTTTAAGGACTTCAGAATGAGCTGTAGTTGCAAAACTTACAGGGCATAGAGTACTTCCTCTTCTGAAAAAGGTTACCTCATCCTGGGTTTTATAGTTTGATTTTCTGGACTTTAAAAAAAAAACGAACAAAAAAGACAAAGCTATATCCTTTTATTTATTTTTTTTTGAGTGCCATTTTCTTAATGAGAAATTGATGAATGATGACATCTGGCAAGAGAAAAAAAGCATATGGTCTAACTAGCTGTTTCTAGAGAGGTTAAAATCAGCTTTGCAATTTTCTGTGGTTGCCATTATGATTGACAGATCATCAAATAAATCACTCTTCTCCCCCTCTGTGCTGGTCCTCTGTACCATCAAAGACACCAGGGGGTAAATTTGCACTGTACTATATGAGGAATTAGACATGCAAGATCCATTAACATAAATGGGATTTTTGCACCTAATTCCCCACACATCATGCTGAAAAATGTCGCCGTAGGATATAATATTCATGTTTTCTTTATTCTATTTATAATTTTTAATTATTAATTTCTAGCATAATTGGGTTCTTCTCAAGAAAATTAAATGCTTAGTATGTTACCTAAAATATTGTTTAAGACCCCTTGGGCTTGATGTGGAAGATGACAGGGAGTGTGTACGCATGCGAATCCGAACCTCAAAGAAACGAGGGTGGAAAGGATCGTTGATCACATTCAAGTTGGGTCCTCAACAACCATAACCCAAACCTTACCTGTTTCAGCCTGCCCCATCTTATCCTTAACTCTTTCAAAAAGTAATTAAAATGGATATAATAGCTGAAAACTATAAGAAAGTAAAGGGTGTTTAAAGCTAACTAGAGCATCTCTGGATCAATGGAACAGGACAAAAGGGGGTTGAATTTGAGACTTTTTCCTTCACAATCCCTCAAACTGTTAGATAAAGGCAGGCTTCATGGAAGACTTAAATGCAGTCTGCTGCCATTCCTTTGCTTTCAATGGAAATTCTGAAACTTATTTATCCAATTTCGATCTGCATAAATTTTAAATATTTCATTTTGATAAACGTGCAAATGATCAATTTGGGTTGCTCTACTCTCTTTATTTTTTTTTCCCCAGGGGCTTAATGGCTACACTGAAAAAAGTTAAATTCCACTGCATTGGCATAGAAATGATAAATGAAACTTGGTGCTCAGGACATGATTTGCTATCCTAAAACATTTCTATACAGAGCAGAGAGCCTTTCTATAAGGAGACAACATCCTTCTTCACTTTTCTATCTTAAACTGGCAAAGACACCAGAGCTGTTGAGACTGGAATTGTTGATATTCAACCGTTTGTCTACACTAAATCCGGGTGGTATTGTCCAAAGATTCAGAAAGAAGTGGTCCTTTGTACTGAGGGGCTCAAAAAGAGAAGATCATGGACAAAGGGTCAGGAACAAAAAAAACCAACAAAAAGCAAGTTTCATGCACGAAGATGGGGCAGGTTCAAGGGGAAAAAAAATACATGAACAACACAGAATTGAGGCTGGGTTTGCTATCACACATCTTAAGATCTGAATAACTGAGATAATACTAACAAATTGCCAAGTCAGACAATTTGTTGCATTAATTAGAGACTAAAGAGAAACCAAGGCAAAGAATGCTGTATCAGTAAAGATGATGTCAATGAAGATGAAGCAAATCAGGTAGACATTCTATTGAGGAAGATACTGTGAGATTTTAACGTAATAGTCAAAAAGACAAGTCCCAAACTGGCTTGCAGATCTGGACAAGAATTGCCTTTTTGAAAGGGGTGAGGAAGAAGAGGGAGGAGCGCTGAGATATTAACTGCCTCATTTTTTTTTTTTGCCTATGACTGATATTGAAAAATAATTCAACGAAACACACCAGAGACAGAAAAACACTAGGTGAAAGAAGAAAGGCCAGAATGGGATTGTTAGTTCTACAACCCATTCAGCGCATTTCTTTCAGTGAAAGATACAATTTAAAGCTGTAAGATGCTATTTGGATCTTTATTTCCAGTGTTTGCTACCACCTTTTCTTCTATGCTATCAGAATTCACATTTTTAAAAAGTGTAAATTCAAACTCTAGACAAAGCATGTTCCTATAAGAATGGTGTGAACACAGAGCTTCTTTGCTATCTTGGTCCTTTTCTGACAAAGCCTCACAAACAGTCCCTCTATTCCTAACAAGTCTGTTTTATATAACAAGCTTGTTTTGAACAAGTATTTCTGTAAGAAGTACCTACGTCTGTAATGATTTCTATAAACTGTTCTGCTTACTGGTTAATCTTACAGCTTTACACATCACTTTAGCAAACAGAGAAGGGAAACCTGTGCCCTTTTGCTTCTTGTATCACAAGTTTTTATACAAGAATATGTTTTCACATAGTATAATGGGGCTTTTCATACTTTTTTTCTTAAGATTTTCATTTCCTTTTACTCTTCAGGAGCATTGATTGAGAAAAAAAAAATCAAAAGTATAATTCATGCTTACAGCATCTTATATATACAGTCCCCTCATATCTGACATAACCAATTATCCAAACAATGCTACCACCACCTTCATTTCTGCTGAACTATACATACTTTTTTCAATCACTCCTGAAATTACTGAGTGGGAGCTTTTTTGGATGACTTCTAAAATTGCTTTACTTGTATTCGTCACCATTTCTCTCACTTTCATTAGTCGGCGTTTTTCTGTGATGAACAGAACTTGAATTGACAGCTACATTTTTAATGTTTCCTGAACTCTGTTGTTGTCATTTACCTAATGGCTTATGGTACTCCAGCTGAAGCTGAATTCCCTGTGAATATCCTTTCTGTTTGCTACTGCTGGATAACAATGGACATAATAAAACAGCACTAGGCAAATCAAACACTGTGAGTCAAACATGAGACATGACAAACTGAGTCAAATAGATCCACTTTTGTATCTATTGCTTGATGAAATGCCCAACAAGTTACCAGAGATGGTGCCAAGAGATTAAATCTTCTTGTTAATAGCATAGAAAAATCAATGTTACCTTCAAGAGATTGCTGATAAAAGATTATAGAAATATTTTCTTTTCTGGGAAACAACTATGCCTGTTGTCCTTATCTTTTAAGTTCTTTATTGGGAGATTCAAAATACTCTCAGTGATGTAATTACTATAATTTTTTTATTTTTATGGATTCAAGTTTATGAGTTTGTTTGTGCCTATTACTTTGGGGGATATAGTTCCCTGGCACTTTGAAAAATTTAATTTCCAACAAGGGCACAAAACACATATCACATGTAGGAAGAGTGATCGTTAAGTTTAATGCATATGTAAAATATGTGTGTGTGTGTGATCTGAGTTGCCTTCATTGCGGTTTCCATTTGCTTTCTTCTGAACAAAACCAGGTAAGTTGCCCAGATAGTCAACATTAAATGAATGTTTAGACCCTTTTAAAACATGAAAGGAAAACTGTGAAGATACTTGTGCATGTAACTGCACTCTGAGGGCACTTTATGAAAATGGAATATATCATGCAGCTCATCTTATACATCTCAAAGAAACTGTCCGCCTATAAAGTTTAGAAAAATGTGGCCTTCAGCATCTTCATGCTGTAATAACAAAGCTTGTCATTTTATTGCAGTGTAGTTGAGTAGATGAACAATACATCCCTTAAAGTGTCAAATGAAACTGTTATTTCCCAAGCATTGCTGTTCTTTAAATCTGATTCTAGCTCCCTTATCTACCGTGCTTTCTCTAAGCAGATTATAATTGATCAGACTTATCAGTAATGTGGTATCTTGAGTTTATTATTTCATGAGCTCATGCTGAAGGGGTTCTTCCCCTGCCCCAAACTGAGAACACTTAATATGTACTGCTTATGGGAGCACTGACCACTTCTCATCTATCTCAGGGCAGATTAACATCTCATTTGTTCTCCCACTATCGCCTCAAGGTCTCTCAGTGCTGTTACTCCACAGTCATTTCCTCTCAGTTGTATTAGTTTTCATTTTCCCCTGATGAACTTTTCTATGTTCATTATGAAATTTTACTAAGATAATCTTCTGACAAGATAAACAAAGCAACAAATAACCTTTTTTTTTTTTTTTTTAATTCTTGAACAGGGATGCTGAAAAGGAAGAGCCTAAAAATCACCATGTGAACTCTGTAATAGCATTTCTTTCTCTTTATCAGAGGAGGCACATTTTTGACAAGCTGCTTAAGTAGTTTCATAAATATTTTTGTCATAATTTATATTGGTAAAACACCCAAAACAATTTTCTTCAAATGAATTGTAGCCAATTCTGTAATTACAGCCAGTCAGAAGGGGCAAGTAGAATTTATTGTTGCTTTCATTACAGTGACATGAGAGATACTGTTCCTCATTGTTCAGCATAATTTGGTCTCCATATTTAGATTTACACTGTAGAATATTCCTACCTCATAAAGAAACCCAAAGCCAAACTAATCCATTGAAAAGATATTAAAAAGAAATTAAACTAATTGTTGGCATGATTACTGCTGATTATGTGAGTACCACGTATCTGCTTCTTTATTATACTGAAGAAGCTTGATATAGCTGATGTAGATATCTAAAGATTCAAAATCTGTGAATTGCTAATGGACATTAATTCACCTATTTCCTACAAATGGAATTACTGACTAATGAAAGAAGGAATCTTCCCACATCCTATGGGCAATGATGTCACAGCAAACACTCAGTCCCTCATATCCTTGCTTTAATAATCTGAAACGGCAAGGCTTGCATAGGAAAGGCACTAAGTTATAGACTTTAATTATTATGACTTTTTGCACAAAAACTGTGGAAGAAACCTACCACGCAGTTAAAATTATTGAGGAAATGCAGTTTCTCTTTCATGGTTTGTTGCTATATTCCACAACAGAATACATAGAAAACAGTATCATATATAGACCTGTGCATTAAATTTAGCTGCTTAAAATGGGCAGACTTCTTTTGAAGAGTTATCAAGGATGCTGAAATCCAACCAATCATCAAAAACAACCCCAACAAAACCAAGCCAAAAAGCAACCAGTAGTAATTGACTTTAAATTTATTTTTAAAGGTGAGATATTTAAATTAAGTACCCTACTTAATTATAGATTATTTCTTTCCAGACCAATAAACAGAAGAAATATGGCTAAATTATTTTAAATATTCAGGTTGCGAATAAATGTGTTACACAAAGAATAAGAATAATGTTGTGTTTAAGACTTTATAGTAAATATAATTTCTCTTCATTTCACTCATAATAATATTTGCATTTCTGAGCTGAATATAAAACCCATAGATAATAAAAGAAGTATTTTTGTGCTTAATTTGTGAGTAAAAAACAATAAAAAATAATAAAAAAAAATATTAAAAACCTCTCATGTGGTGTTGACCTAAACAAGAGGTAAGTTTAGAACAAATGTACAAATTTACTTAAGACACAGATCTGCCTATGTTGTTAATTTTGTAAAACAAACAAAATCCACAGCCTAGTGCAGGACAGAACCTGCTTCCTTTCCACACATGGTATTGCAAGTTCACAAAGCGGATGGTTTTATTTCTTAGACTCTCCTACACAACAGCTGTGCAAGAAACTTGCACGATAGAAGAGAAGTTGTTTTGTTCTCATGGTTGTGCAAACAGAATTGGAAATGTGAACACCTGTGTCTCAAGGTGCCAAAAGGAAATAAACCCATAGTATTCACATCATTAATTTCATACCTGTTACAGTTCACAGTCATTTGTTTCCTATTTGAGTACACAGAATTATCTGTGCTGAGGCAGTATCTGATTTTGCCTCACTAAATCCTGTACTAACAAAAGAGGAAAGAAGGAAAGATTCTGACCCAAAAATATGGAGAATATTACCGTTAATGTGTTAGTAGTCCCTGACCTTTCAGACTTGTTTAAGGAATGGACAAAATGTCAAGCAACATTTAAAGGAAGCTGAGAACTCCAGACAGGGCATCTGGCAAGGATAAATCCAACATCAATGATAAAGACAAAGGTCAGGGGGCAAATATATGAAAATTACTTTGTACAAGTGAGGACAGCAATACTGTCACATCTGTCAGTTCTTTAGAGCATCTGAATAATAATTTCCCTTGGATCAGGACCCAAATGAGCCTTATAATATGAGACTGTAATTCCCCTTTGGGTAAAAACCTCTTTAAACACAATGATAGCCTAAAGATTACTGGAACAGGAATAAACAACATCACTTGGTGACAACAGAGGAGCTGCACTGCACCCAGCTCTCCGTGATGATAGATTCCTTGTTACCATAATGCCCTCAAATGAAATGGGCAACGCAGGACAGACAGACACAAAGAGCTTCAGCAAATAAATGATTCAAAATCATCAGAACTGGAAGACCTAAAGGGTTTCCTCTCTGAGTTTGGGTATACACAGGTTAAAAAGTTCTTTGCTGTGACAGAAGCTTTTAGCTCATGACTAGTTGAAGTGTGCATCCCCCTTCTCTGCAGCAGACTGTAAGCACAAGAGAAGGGAGAGATGTGTACTCTGCATCTGAACTCAAAAGATAAAAAAAGCAGAAGCCTAGAAAGCTTAAAGTATTACTGTCGTGATAATGCGAAATCGATGGCAGCAAAACTCCTCTCCAGGCTCCCGGTGACGCAGGAGCCCGGCTGAGGGAGAGGCCACCACAAACTGGGAAAGGAAAGCAACTTTTGATGTGATACTTTTCCCTATGAAAACAGTCCAGAACCCCTTGATCCTTCATGACATTACTGGGGTCTTCATGAAAGGAAAGATGATTATCAAGTTTTAAATACATGTTGTTTAGAAAACTATGCACACGTTCAGTGCTCGTATGATAAAACTGGTCACTGACAGAAATGGAAATATATCAAAATAAGGACATGAACTACAATAATAAAAATTACTTTTTTTTCTGAACTCCTTAGCAAGATAAAAGCTCTATGTCTGATACATTTGCCCTTCTACATTTGTTTTTGCGTTTCCCATATCTGATGGCAAAGCACACACACGTGATCCACCACTTTGCAGCATAACAATTCATTTTCATATCTGAGAGTGCATTATGTAATCCTGTCTTCAGATAATATAATTGTAATGTGAAGTGAAAAGTACTGAATAAATTACTTATCTGGATAAGTGTTTCTCTGTAAATGAAAGTCTATCCACAACAGTAGGGGTAACATTCAGGCTAAAACAGGAATTGAGATTGTATGGAGTATTTTCACTATCCTGGTGACATGAAATGGGACTGGTCAATGTACAACACATCCTTAATATTGTTTCCAAAAGAAAAAAACCTGATAATCTAAGATTCCTGTGTGAGTATATAGTATTGAGCCAGGATTAATCAGAGCCATAATGGATAGTAAAATGCTCACAATGACTCTGTTGTGAAACTCTAACTTCAGAGTCATAACACTTCCCATGCAGTAGCAGTGCAATTCATGAATTAGGGGAAAGCATTTGACATTCATTTGTTAAATAACCTGTTTCTGCAATGGAACAATGGGTCAAGATAAGTCAATTACTATTTACACATTTAGCCAGCTGTATGACAGCTGTAGCCATAGGTAGAGCACACACTTGCGTAAGGGGAAAAGGCTGCTGAGAGTGGAAAAATGACCTCAGAATTGTCACTGCCATCTCCCTTCCCAGCTTTGCTCTGTGCATCCTCCATCCTGCTCCCCCAGCCTCCTCCCCAATGCCAAGGAGCTTGACCAGCATGGCAAAGAGTTATTATTTCACTGAGTAAAGCAGTGTATTGCTGAACTTACCCTCCCGAGCGTGAGAGCCAGAGAGGCTGAGAAGAGGTTTGAGTTTACTGTAACTGCTACATGCTGCCCTTGGCTCAGGTTGTAATGAGCTTTCCCTCTGGAGAGGGGCAAATCCCCATGGCTTGGGGCAGAAAAGTGAACAGAGAAGGACATTGCTTCATTTCCATATTAGTACAGGGGTGTGTTTTGAGGAGAGGGTTGTAAAATTAAAGATAAATTGAGAGGAAAAAGGGGAAAATTAAGGGAAGGGGGAAAGAAGAAGACAAACTGTAGATCTATGTGAGAAGCAATAGGAAAAAAACCTACCAAAGAATGAAATACTTGCAGTAGCAAGGATGCAACAGGATAGGAAAGTTACTCTTCAGTTACTGTTTTACATGGTTCTCTCTACCCAAAGCACAGAGATGAAACCTAAAAGGATTAACAGCCAACAGAAGAAAGAATATTTATAGCCATCTATCAATGTGGAAAGTAAATTCAAGTTCATGTAGAAAGAAACATCAAACTTTCTAGCATCTAAAAAGTCAAGGTTAGATTATTTTAAATTAAATTTTAAACTCAGGTGAAATTTATAATTTGTTGTACAGCTGCTGACATTTTTGTTTTTCCCCAGACTCCCAAAGAGGCTAGAAGGCTTTATCTCAAGGAAGAGAGGGAGGACAGGAATCAAATTCTTCCTGAAAAGATGAATACATAAAAACATTCAACCTGTGATGTCTCTTGGTTTTGATCTCAATCTTAGCCTTTAAATCTGCACAGCTCATTGTCACTGAGGAGAAGATATGGAATAGGAAGACAAATCACACAGGTATGTGTGGGGAAGCAGCAAACCTAGCAGAGAACATTTCTAGATGAACTAACAACCCTTCATGAATAATAAACACCAGGATGCAGCCATACAGGTTATTTCTATCACCAGTTCCTCTGTGTAGTGCTTTATCTCAACAGAAAGTTATTTTTAAATACTTGTACAGTGTTTCTTCTTTGGTGGTGTTTTACACACAATGCACTGATGCACAATTAAAGAAATCATATAGGGTAAAGGACAGGAAAGTCACTGGTCTCTGGCCACAAAGAGGTCTGGTGGTTTTAAATAACATTTTAATTTGAATTATAGCAAGGTTAAGAGAGAGATTCCGAAAAGTTTATGATAAACAGCTGTTACAGCTGTGATCATTTCATCATGATGTCAGGGAGATTTTGTGTTAATTTTTCAAATTTCTTTTTGCTTTAGCACCTGTAGGTTTCTTTGAGTCAAAGCATTGCTCAAAAACAGGCTCTGACACCTGGGCTGAAGCTCTGAGAGGTTACCTCAAGATCACAGCAGACAAGACTTACACGAGCATGGTTACCTTGGGAATGCATGAAAAAATCCATATTACAAATAATCAAAGACAGGACAAAAATAAGTACCCATAGGCAAGTTTGTCACCCAATGTCAAAGTTGCCCATTCTTCCTTCTTCTGCACCCAGTCACAGCTATAACTGCAGCAAAAGTTTTATTGCCGTGTTGACATTTCCTTTCCTTTACCTACCCAACAGAACAACTGACTGCCTCAGAAAAATCTTGTTCAATAAAGATCCCTGGTCTTAGATCTTGCAATAATACCCACAGAATGCCAGTGGATCAAACACCACCAAAAGTTTTATACAAACTTCGGATTAAATATGAACCTTACACAGGTATTATACCTGAAGAAAGGTAATTTTTTTCTTTGTTTCTTCATTCTTCCACCAGTCCTAAAGAGGAAGATCTGCTTCAGGCAAACTGTTTCAGGCACCAACCCCATCTCAAATGCTGGCAGTCCCTGTTAATCACTCTAAGTGCATCCCTGATTTGTTTACCAGGGAAACTGCCACTTGTCAAACAGCTCCCGGTGCTGTTGTTTACACGCTGCAGATGTAAATCATGATGCGACCATGGCAATGTGACAGCAGCAAAATGTCCAAGTTCCTTTGAGGAGACAAGATGACAGGGAACAGAACAGACCTGCTCAGTTGATAATTCCTGACACCAAACATAGGTTGCCGATTTTAGCCATTATTTTTTCAGTTTTACATAAAATCACTTCAGCGATTTACAAATCGAATCAAGAGGAGAACCCACCTCACTTCACAGAGCTGTGGGTCACGCAACAAAAGCTGTCAAAGAAGAGACAAAGAAAGAGGGCCTTTGGAGATGACATTTTGTCCTGCCTAGTGATTTCATGAGTCCACCATGCCCCTTGGCAGGGAAAAAATGCATTGCTATTATAATAGGGAGTAGACAAGAAGACAAAGATATATTTTATTTCTCTTCACCTAGCCTTCATTAAGGAAAAATGAATTTCATTTAAAATCAAACATACTGACTTCCTTTCTCAAACTTGCACACCACCAACCCTTCAGAATTTTGCAAGAACAAAGACTCCTACCTGAACCAGGTCCACTGAAAACAGGAAAAAGAGAGAGATGAGGAAGAGAACATAAAACTGGTACAATAATTTTGTCAGGGCTACATAACAAATTGCAAAAAACCTAGCAATTAACATTCATTTTCACTCTGTAAAATTACCTTCTGTTACCGCTTAAACAGCTTGTTAATACTTATTGTGACAGCGGTTTGATCCAAACCTATTGTTGCAAATCAGAAAATACTGTAATAGAAAATCACTTTTGAGGCGTGGGGCACAGCTGGTTCTGAAACCCAGCTAAACCCCAGTGACCCCTTCGGGCTCCAGCTTGGCCTTCACAGAAAATGTACAGCTGGGGAAAAGAAGAGTGGGAGGTGATGACCTTTTAGTCCCCATTTTGAACCACATCTAATCTGCAGAGATCAAGGGAAGGATTTCTGATATTTTGCATTCTCCAGCTGTATTTCAAAGCCTGTTGGCTTTTTCTACTTTTTAAAGAGAATTTGCATACATGCTAAATTCAGCATACAAACAAGAATGCTGGGAATAAGCCTAATGGCTTTTTCCCAACTGTCTAGTAATTACAAGTTAGTCTAACTTCTAGTGGAAGGTGTCCTTGCCCATAGCAGAGGGGTTGAAACTAAATGGTTTTTAAGGTCTTTTCCAACCCAAACCAATCTATGATTTTAATCCACCATTCCTACTTCAATTAAACAAAACCCAAAAAAGTATATGCTTTTAAAATAGCTTAAAATTTGCCACTAGTGTCTATCCAGAAACTTGACACGCACACATATATAGAAAACACAGCCATGAAACCACACTATGAGTTCATTTTATTTTCTTCAGTCCTCTTAACATGAGGTCATCAGCAGAAGTAGGTTTAACACAGATGCTTAAACTGCACCTAGATTGGATAGTAGATTATGAAAATCTCCACCCCATCTTAAACTTTCCACTACTGAGAGGCTCAGAAAAGATAAAAAGGCTTGAGAAGTCATCTGAGGTACCAAAGACAAGTCTAAAATAGTGTTCACTGGGGTTTTTGTTTGTCTTGTCCTGGCCCCCTCATCCCACTACCATAGGCATTTTCTGGGAGTGCTCAGCCAGTTTGTGCTGATTTCATTAGCACGTATACAGAGCACAGACATGGGTACCCACACTATATTAGGGCTTAGGAATATTTTGTGTTCATTCTGTGTTGGTTATATCCAGAGAACACAGAAGGAAATTGGACACGTTTGGTATGGTGTTCTCTGCTGCTTAAGCCGATCACCAACAAGCAGATCACTGACATAATATCAGAGATGCTGCTGCAAATGTTACTTTCTGGAGAGCCAGATACTCACCACTATCACTACCTGTCCCAGACCAGCTAAAAGTCAAACAGGAGGACTGCTTCTCACATCGTCTGGTGCTGCTAAGATCATGAACTAAGTTGCTGGGATAAGCGTTTGAATCGGAAATAGATATCAAAGACTACATTGTTTCACCAAGTCTCGCTGGGAGGTGTGGTTGCCTGCAGAACGTTTCCTTCCGCAAAAAGTATGAGTAATGCATCAGGGAGGAAAAACAAAGAACAGACGGCAACCTCTCACTCTCTAAACGGGGGCACTGTGTTGTCATTAATGACTAACACCAGAAAGTGTCTAGAAAAGCTGCAACAATAAGCATAAGGGAAACTGAAGCAATAACATCACACTTTCACAGTTATAAAATCTCTCTGACATGCTTGGCAAGGAAGTTTAGTGTGAAGGGACTAGTATATGCAGGATGTAGTAGCAGCAGAAAAAGAATGAAAAAAGCCTCTGCATTTGTTGATTAATCACGAGCGTGTCCTTGAGTTCCCTTCAAACTTTTGACCATGACACTAAAAAGAATTAAAAAAAAAAGATTCTCCAAGGAAAGAGAATGACACCATGTTTTGAGAGCAAAACATCAACAAGGCACCATCAAATTTGTCAAATCTATAGCAATATACTGTGTATTGGCCTACATGACTGGATGAAATTAGGGGCTGTCAAAGTCAGTAGAAGATGAGTAGCATTTTGAGACAGATGAAACTTGTGGACAGAACCTGAACATCCTCAAATACTCTCCTTTATTCTGGCAGTTAGGTTGTTATAACTGGGAATATAGATTAAAAAAATGGAAGAAACTTTCATTTTAGGAAGCTGGAAGTCTTAACTAAAAGCCTGGAATCTCAAATGCAACACCTTTTTGCTTAAAACATGTAACAATTTTGGTACCTATGGATAAAAACCTGACTTTTTCCATGAGCATTGTGTCACTTTTGTATGGTGTGGCCATAATTTTCAGCTTTGGAATTCTGGAATTCCATCTAAAAGAAAGCCCTTCTCCACATAAAACCATATTTTGTAAAGACTACTTAAGGCCCATGAAGTAACCCTTGTTAGCAGCTGGACAAATTTCCATGAAGAAAATCGATACTTTGGGTAACTGTTGATGGCATTAAAAGAAACATCAGGGCAGAAACTCACTGTACATTAATAGGGTGCATCAGGCAGGGCAAAGCCTTGTTTCTGTTTGCTTTGGTCCTCACACAAGCGATTTGGGCAAAATTATTGAGAAATTAAGTGGGTTTTTCCCATTTATTTTTTGCTTCTTTTCCGTACTGCAGTTCGTTTAGAAAAACATTTTCTAAGGTATGCCCTAAAATTTCTCAGAGCTATCAGGGAGTAATTTCCTCAGCCTAATCTCCTCCACAAGATTGTAAAAACTGTAGGATAAAAGGGGAACTGTGGCGATTTACCTACTAATTAGTTGCTCTTATTAAGAAGAGCGAGATAATTGATTTTAGGATGCACTACCCCTTATTAAGACCTAATTTAACTGTATATCAAAGACTAATTAAATGGCATTACTCCATCTCACTGATGAGTTTTGATGCTTGGTGAATAGATTTGGGTGAAAAATGAACAGACAGTAATAGATTTCTAATTCACACAGATAACTATGAACCAAGAAGCTGAGCAAAGGGAATTTTGGATTATCTAAAACTAACACATTTTTTGGTGTTCCTTTACACTGATAGTCTGAAGTGAAAAAAATAAAACATTCAAACACCTGCTGAGAGCTACAGGGAAAGGGAAAGACAATAAAAAGTCTCTCCGTGTAAACTGTTTATTTAAACATTTAGGTAATTTTCTTACAGTGAGGAATTAAATTTGTGAAAAGGCTATATGCTTTCATGTGCATTTATCTGTTTATTCTGCAGAGCTGTGTAGCTACAAAAAGGGATGACAAACAATATATACTATTTATTTGTGCCATTTGTCAAAAGCATTTAAAGAAAACAGACTTAAGAATCATTTGAATTTCTGATTATTCCAATACCTTGCAGCATTCCAGGTTTATTTAGTGCTGAAAAGGAATGAAAAGACAGAATTACATGCCTCCAGTTCTTCCAAATAGTCTGCAAGTTAAAATAAACGTGAAATAAGAAAAGATTGAGTTGCTTTTGAGCAAAGGAATGGCAGGGACCGAGTTTACGAATAAATTCTTAGGGGTTTGATCCTTCAATATTCATTTAAATGAAATCATCTGTCTTAAAATAATTCCTTTAGCAATCCAGTGTCTGGTTTAATAAAAAACAACTTACAGTAAATGTGAGTGTGTAAAGGAAATAAATGCAAACCTTTAATCCCATCAGTCTACCCTCTAAATAAACTGTTTTGTCCTCTAGACAGAATTGCTCTGACAATACAAACTCATCGTTCTGTTTAATCTGTTAGGTCATGGCCCCAGAGATTATGATGAACTGTCTCTCAAAGCCCCACTGTGCTGCAGTACAACATCTCTTGGATAAATCACAAGATCCTCACCCAAAAAACAATGACTTCACTGCAGCTCTGGGGTGTATTTCCTTGTTTCTATTGGTTTCTTTCACTGGCAAGAATATAATTGCATATGAGACCATCAGTCGTGTCACTTTTCTATTCATTTTTGGCCAAGGTGTAACCCTACAGAAGTAACAATCTACAGCTTTTAGACATTTAAAGAAATCGTACTGACTAAAGGTTATTCATTTGAAACTAAAATTTGAAGGTATAAAGTTATACTGTATTAGCTGAAGGATATTTACACATTAATTATTCTTCTACTAATTCAAATAGAAATAGTAGTACTGTAAGGGAAAACAAATATTTATTTCAGCATTTGCACAAATCGTATTTATAAATAGATATGTGAGCAAGATATTTATGTAAACATTCCCTAAAGAACCCTGGGTATGACCAGCCTGGCAGCCAAGATATACATAGAAGATTTTTGAGCAAATAATTACAGCAGAGTTTACTCTTCAGTTTGTAGAAAGCAGGGAGGATTTTATATATTAAGACATTTGTATTCAAATACATAACTGCTGCTAGAGAAAACTTGCAGCTTTCTAAAAAAAGAATTAAAATGCAAATAACCTTAAATATTACCTTAAGAATATAATGCTTTTCCTTCTTATTTAACACATGTCCTTTCTAAGCACGTGAAAGTTGCTGGCTGGATTTAGAAATAAACATCCCCCTGCCCTTTTCTACATCTGCATGTTCATGAATGCAAATACACACTGGATGCAAAAATAATCACACTGAAGTTGCTGTGCAACTAACCATCAATTTATTCATGTTTTTGCCTAGCACTCAGTCTCACTATCATAGATGTTTGCTTGATCAGCAGGTGAAGAATGGGTGTGTTCAGTAACATGGAGTCAAAATGCAGAGGTACAGCTAGTGATCCAACATAACAGGCAAGGCAATGTTGCTCTAAGACCTTTTCCCAAAAATCTCCCCAGAACTTTAAATAGGAACATAAAATATCCCACAATCCTCTGGTACTTTTACACAACTCTCTCTCTCTCTCTATTTTCTTTTTTTGCGTATTGCTCTTTCAAGATTTCTGCTGGCACTTTCTGATTAACACCTTGAGAGATTACAGTTCCATCACAGGACTTTCATATTCTACTTCAGGTCTCTCTCTTTATACTTAAAACAGAGACTAATATTAAGTGAATGCAACCTTTGATCATAAAGTTCCCATTCCACTGACTTGAAAAAGATACCTCACTATTACACAAGAAAACTACAGGAAGAAAAGTGAACAGTTTGGAGACTCCACTTTAACGTGAGAACGCTGTCTCTTAATGGTACTTGCTGTGATAACCATTGCATTCTTTCGTACAGGAGTCACAGAGATTCTATTCCTCAAAACATATTTTTTTTAAGATATCCATTGGCTTAATGGCAAAACATAACATTAGTGCTCAATATTCTTCTACAAGGACAGCCCCCTTTTCTGTTTTGCTAAAGACATTGGCACAAGGATGTATTTGGCATTAAAATACAGGATGTAATATTGGAGAGAAGAACAACTATTTCAATTAATTTCCCTGTACTGATGAAAAGGTTAAAATAGGGGAAGTTCCAATATCAAGCTGGATTTTTTGTTGTTTACTCAGTGAGCAAGAGGAACACCAGCCAGCTAAATAAAAAACCCCAAAAGCCCTTACCCTCTTCAATTAACATTTACGAAAAGGAAAATCTGACAGTATTCAATAGCCAAATCTTAGCAATTATTAAAAAGCACAACTCAAGTAATCGAGCAAGTCATATATTAATAAAGAACCAACACTAGAACATGCTAAATGGCCAGACAAGTTCTATATAAACAAGTACTGTTGAATGCCAGTAACAATGTATGTTAATAAGTTAGCTGTAATTAGTAACACAAGCCTTAAAATATCTCCATCCTCCCAAGTTTGCTGTACCCTGGATATGATAAAATCTTTTTTTTTTCCCCCAGTGTAACTAAAATGGTAATTGAAAGCTGATTTAAGATCAAAGACAACCTCAAGTATATAAATAGTTGTAGCTGGCTGTGAAGTATTCTCATCAAAATTTCTTGAAAGTGGATGCCCTGCTACAATGGTAGTAAATTTGAAGGAACTAAACTGAAATAAGATATTTTCTGAAAGACTTATAGACAGGAAAAAAACTTTGAGGAGGAAAAAACCCCACAAATGCTTTATCATAGAAACTACACCACTAACACTGTTAGAAGAAGATCTTTATAAAACAGTCTATTTGATGTATCTGAAAAAAAAAACCCAAACCAAAAACCAAACCCCACTACAAAATGAAAAAAACAGCCCCAATACCACTAGTGAGCAAATATCGACTACCACTGAGAAGCCTGAATTACTTGAGTAATTCTTTATTCTTTTCATCCAGTGTTTTCACAGGACATGAGCAATTACAGGGCCTTTGTTTTTTATTCATGATTGGCAAAATCCTAGTTTATAATCCCTCTAGGTACAAACTTCAATATTTGCATTTGTATTTAAATTATTTTCTGCTATTTTACAATAGTTTCTGAAACAAAATAAGTTTCCAAAGAAGTTCCACAAATATACACTTTTGGAAGTGTTCTTTTTTGCATTATATGAGGCAACAAAGCGAGACAGAAGCAGTGGAAACTTTTAGAAACAAAGGAAACTAGCTTCCCAATATCCCTTCCTCAAGTGAGCTCCAAGGTGGTTTGTAGACCTAAACAGCTCTGGGACTGAAAATAAGGCATCAGTTCCAAACTCAACTGATCACATTTAGCAATACTCAAGATGCAGAGAAAGAATTCCCAAGAAAAAGAAAGGTATGATGTAACAATTTTTCATAAACCATTAGCTCTCCTATTAACTGAATCTCAACAAAAAACCCACAGAGAATGTGGCTTTGAATTGCTGAAATTTATGTTACATTTTCATTAAGTATAATTACCATCTCATGAGAAACTGGATTAATACACTCCATCGATACCCAGGGTGTAAAAATATCCCTTGTGAATTGCTACTGTATATTCTAATCCAGTTGTTTGGGGCATATCTTCTGGATTGCCTTCCTTTTAATGCATTTATTATTAAAAAACTACTAATAGAACTCTTTATTCCAAATTTTTGTCCTCTTGAGCAATCTGATCAATCCATTTAGGGATCTGAAGGAATAAATATAATTAATACAATTGAAGGGATGACCTATGATACAAACATCAATTTCCCAAGATGTTTTTCTCCCCTTCTTATCAGTGCTGAATAATTAATTCATGCACAAAACCTGAGCTCATAGCTGAAAAGTGCACTTGAATATTTGAGACCTGCTTAGCGACTGATGACCTTTCAGGTAAGAAAGTGAGAGATCAGATCCAACAACTTGCTTACAGGTTGTGCTCCATTAGCATTACAAATCCCAGAGCCTTTGGGACCAGAGGCTGGCAGTCATCGGGATAAGGGGACGGGGCAACGTACAATGACAAGATGAAATGTGGCAGGCGAAAGGATTAAGAATTTCCACTGTCAATTAGTGTAACTCTTATGTTTCTCTAGGTTTCTGACTGTATCTTCCCCCTGACAAGTAGGTTAATTTTCTCTAATTTGACAACTTCTCCGGAATAATTAGTCTAAATTTTTCAGTCTTCTAACACAACATTTTGCCTGGCTATGCCACTTATGTGCTAAAGATTTTTCATCTGTGTAACCTGCATGTACAAGCAACCCTGTGATCATCTGTAACTCTCCAAACAGTGAAATAATGGAAGTAGCATCCTTGAATGTTGCTATGTTGACTCTCAAAACTCAGAAATAGGTCTTTCAGTACATCTCTGGCTTGCAAGTGGAAAGGGAAGCTGTAGACTGACACAACCCCTCATGTCACCAGTTTATATGTGCCTTAATCTGCTGACAAGATCTTTCTGCTGTGAAAAAGAACCATATTGTAAACCAGGCCTCTAAACACCTAGAGAAATAAATAATAAAAAAGTGCTAGGGTAGCCACAGGAAGAGAGAAACCCCTCCTCAGTCATTCCTCCCAACAGCAGACTACAAACCAGTGAGACAGGGTGAGCAATTGACCATCTTGCTGCACCCAAACCTAAGCAAGACAGTAACAGCAATCAATGCAAGCACTTGAAAAGACTCCTGATTACATCCTAGGTCCTGAATTTTCACCAGGGAGTCAAAGCACTGGGAATAACATATACATTTTTATTTTCCCAAATAATAGGACTTCCTCATAAAAGAAGCCCAAGAAGAGGGAAGCAGACTGCTGCATGTGTCAGTAGGAATCTCAAAACCCCACGACTGCAGCCTGCAATACAACGGATATTGTTCATTCTGCAGAGCACAAGACTATCACCACAGCTCAGGAAGCAGATCAATAGATTACAAGGAACCTCACAGTCATCACAATGTCCTCTCCTCTCAAAAGAGGATCTCACTCAGTGATATAGGCATATATATGGTTTGTTTTCACAGTAGTAGTGAAAGTTGCAGGTGTACATATACAAGTATGCACACGCACACTTGTGTTTTTAGATATGCATGCAGAAGTGGGTGTTCAGATGCATTCACATGTATACACACAGACACAATCTTAAAGATTTGAACATATAAACCTTCCACTAAAGAACCCAAAAGGAACGATTATACTGGAAATCCTTTTGAAATCTACACAATCAGTTAATATAGAAACCACACTGGAACTAAATTGAGACCTATTTCAGAAATGAAGTGCACAAGCTCATGACAGTGAACACCAAATGTATTTTTAAGAGAGAAATAGACTAAATACTTGAGTAGATATGGTAAAAAATTAAGAGCAGCTAAAGGCAATAATCAAGTTGACTTCTCAGAGAGAACAGAGAGAAAAATTCAAGCAGAATATTGAGATCAGATGACTGCAAAAGAGGAAAAGATAGCACAGAGATATGAAACTGCAAAATTTGCACAACAGCAGCGTGGAAGGTGAAAGTATGATTAAAAAAATTAACCCAAAATAATCAGAACAAAGACAATGATGGATATTTAAGCAGCAAGACTGCTGCTGGTGCTGAGAGGAATAATGCAGGCTATAAGAATTCACAAGCTCTTTGGATGAGCAAGAAACATTTTTCAAAAATTTAGTTTACAATGCATCTGCTGTCATTCGCAACCATTACCTTGAGGAGACTTTCAGCAGGGGATAAACTCTGAAAACACTTCACAGAGAGGTGTTTGGATATCTGCGTTGAGCCTGAAAAACAGAAAATCACTGGTTAAAGCCATCAGCTTATGACACAGAGGTAGCACTGGCAAAAGTGACAGAAAATATCCATATAAGAAATCTGCCCGCTGAACAGAGAATGTGTCAAGGAGAGAGGTGGATTAGTGGCTTTATCTCAGAAGGGACAGATTTCTGCATTTCAGAAGTGCTGTGCTGGAGTGGGTGATGGAAGGACTTACATGATCAAGGAGAACCTGTGGTTCACCAATAGCCACGGGTTTTGATTTGATCTAAACTCTTTTGTAAAATCCCAACATTAACCCCATACAGCCACTTTTCCCCTTTGAATTTCAGGGAGACGTATTTCAGGGAGATTGAACAACACTGGAAATATATCCCAATAATATAACCTGAGGACAGGTTAGGAAAAAGTCTGGTTTTAACCTTCCTTCTACACCTCCCACCCACCCAAGGAATACAAAACAATTTCAGGCAGCAATAAACTTTGTTGTATATGCAGCTAGAAGGCAGCATGTTCTTTTCATTTATCATTTAAAGACAGATCATCAGGAAGTCATTACGTTGTGAAGATTGGATCTCTGCACTGTTGTGGTGTAATTGAGCACTGCTGTACACAAATATTGTAGATAATAAAACATAAAAATATTTGCAGTATTGGACTTGTCCGTCTCCTACACTACAGTGTTAGGTTTAAACCAGCCAGCAAAAATAAAGGAAATTTTCTCCAAACTTAAACAGCCTTTGGTGGATTGGAACCTATTTTCTTAACTATTGTTAACTGTTTAAAAATTAGATAACCTTGAACCCTAGTGATGATTCTAGCTATTTTGTGGCTATGATCTGAACCCCACCTCTATGTGACAGAGGGTTGCAAACAGGACAGGGAACTACTACCAGCACATAAAGAAGCAGTAGGGAAGGAGGAAAAGCAGGCAGCCTATTTTAATGGACATGCCTCAATTCACAGGTCAGTAGTGCCTACGCTGCTTTTAAGTCAGTACCAATGCCCTGATGATATTTTAAAGCTGCTTCTTGCAACATCAGGATCACCATGGATGACAGACTTGCTGCAGGCTAAATTCAAGGAATATGCAGAGATCCTGTAACAGTTACAGATACTTCAATATATCATGTCTGTTTTGGCAGGGGATAATATTAGTGCTATTGAGATAAGGGCACAGTAGTGGTGTTTGAAAATCTCTGTATCCTGCCTGCTGGGCTGTGATAAACAGCCGTGTGTTTCACGCACTGGGTGGAAGCAGTGACAGATCCCGTGCAAGCACTCGAGAGCAGGAGGGAGACACAAGTCTGTGGTGTGCTGGGAGTAGGAGCAATTCTGCATAAGTGAACTTCTATTGCTTAACTTCTAAATCACTTCAGCATCTCATAAGCTCAACTCAACTGCTACAGGTTCTGATTAGAAAATATGATAAAGACTTGAAGAGAAGGGGCAGAGAGCAAAAATTCAACACAGAAGAATGGAGCCAAGTGAAGACCACACAGCTACATTTACTCTGTGACAGAAGAGGGCCAGACAGAATTACTCTAGGAAAGTGTGAATATCACATTTTCATTCTACCTACAGCGACAAAATGACACAACCACAACTTTCAAGGGTGTTGGTTCCTAATACATAGCAAAGAATTCTCATCTCATACAAAAGGTACTTTTGTTTCAGTGACTTTTTGAAGAAAGGAGACTACTCAGCAGTTGCCTAATATTGAAAAAAGAGCTAAGAAAAAATATCTGCATTCAGAATAATTTTTTTATGCACACAACTAAACAGTTTTACAAAATTCCACTCATCTATTTTTTTCCTTCTCCTTAGTACCTTTGTTCACCCTATCCTTGTGATTAAATACTACCTTCAAACTTTCCAAGCATTCTTTTCTGCCTTTTGAAAGGATAGCTGCTTATCTATAAGTGGCTTTGCTAATCTGAGTGCATGGGCCAAATGCAAATGCACAGGTCACAACAGAGTTCTGAGCCATCAGGATTTGTTTCAGGCATAGAAGAAAAAACTGTGAAATTTCCAAAATTAATTTAAGTTCTGGAAATCTTACTCCCCAATAATTTAGGGGTAAAGAGTTTCTGCTCTGGCAGCTTTTAAAATACTATTAAAAAATAGTATTATTTTTTAAGAAAGTTAAGTTATAAGAGGTTCTCATAGATTTCTAGTCATGGAGGGCTGCTCCTGTGAATTCAGTTCAGCAGAACTGCTCAAGAATTATTGGAAGAAGACAGAAAGAACATTTCCTTCACAATACTCTCTCTACAAACAATAGGAGTAACTACCTGAAAGCAACTTCCTCTCCTACACTATGTCTTAATATTAACATAATCATAAACACTTAAGACAGCATTCCCCTCACATCTCCATTATTAATCTCTTAAAGCTGAGTTATGAACGACATAAAACATTAATGCATCATGCCCTAATAATTGTTGTCTTATTAGAGCATTTGCCCCATACGGCTTGTTAGATGGTTTGTGTTCATAAGGAAGATAAGTTTCCATTTACCAGAAGATATTAAAAAAACCCCAGCATCCAAAACAAAACAACACACCCTGTCAATATTACTTCCATCAACATCATTTTCCTAAATTAATAAAAAATTAATGAAGCAGACAAAATGTAGTAATCTGGTTAAATATTAATTTAAGAGCATGTCTGCTCAACTTTGAGCAGTATTTACTGACAGCACCTGAACCCCCACCCTGCCCTGCTCAGAGCAGCTCCCTCTGCTCACACAGGAGCAGAAAATCCCCCTCACCCTGCTGAGGACCAGCTACAACCATCACACTCAGCAGTGGGTGACCAGAGAGAGCTGAAACCATGGCACCAACAACTCCAACAGCTGCTCACCAATCCCTGCACTTGGTCTACACCTAAGGAGCTGTTCTGGCAAACAGTCCCTCAAATGGCAAGTGCTGCCACAGACATCAAAGAAATGCAGCCAAGCACTCATCAGTCTCTGAGACGGTTAAAAATCACACCCCTAAAGGAGATGGAAGAGTTCTCAACCACACCTGGAACTTCTGTCTGTCCTCTGGACTTTCAAAACTCAAGCCTTCTGGTGTGTAGATCATTTCATTACAGCAACAGGGTAAATTTGCATGTTTCTAAGTTCAGTTGTATGACACTAAGTTTGATAAACAAGCCACTGAATTCAGACTAGAGGAATGAGGCTTGTTTTCCAATTTCTGCTTCCTGCCTAAACACCACAATTGCTTGATCTTTAATTTTGAACTTTGCAGTCAGCAGACGGTGATACTACAGGAGAGATTTATCTTTTGACAAACTTGGACCAGCCAGAAAATATTGCAGAAGATGGAGTTTAAAAGATAATCGTCTGACTATAAATAAATTTCCCATCAAAGCCATTCCTAACAGGGTTTCATTAACAGAAACTATATAACCAATACCGATAGGTACATTTCTCAAGAGAGGAATGGTGGGGCAGTTCAGCCAGAGAATCTGGACATACAGGTCTGTGCATTCTAATTCCATCTCTATCACCAACTGTCTTGGTGATCAGGAGCTACTCACGAAGTGTTTGCTTCAATTCCTCCATCTGTATAATGGCAATGATATCTAATTCGGAGGGATGCTGTGAGGATTAATTAGTTAATGTTGGTAAGTGCTTTGAAGATGAAAAGAGCTACAGAAGAGATAATCAGTTTTACAGTCTCTAAAAGCTTTTACCATGTCTGCAGAATTATTTTGGAGTACCACAGGAATATCATTGGAGAGAATCTGTCATTCATCACATACATCCAGAAAAGGGGAGGGGGTGGGGGCTGGCGGGTTGGAAGGAGCAGGTATGAAAATATTTCAGTGTTAAATCATGTATCCTGTTATGATATCTTCAGACACACAGCACAAAGCTCAGACCTCCTTTGTACAATCTACCTGTACATTGCTACCACTCTCTTAAGAAAACAAACACCAAATGGCTCTGTTGACTTAACATTTCCCTTTGTCCTAATTTGAAATTCAGAAAACTACTGTGACTTTTAGGGTTCTTTTCTGTGTGATTGAATACCCTGGCTTTTTCTCAGTATATGTATTATAAAGGACTGCAAGATGACATCCCATTCTCTGAACAACTGTCTTTAGGGTAAACTACATATATTTAGCTTTGGAAGATTTACTTTTTGTTGCCTAGAAAGTCTTCAGTATCTATAGCCCAGCTGCATTTCCTGCCTTAATTTGTTTTCATTCCCAATAATCAAAATAGAAGTTTGTAATGAAATAGAGCCCTCAAACTCTGTTAAGTCAGAGAGGATACAGAAGCACACACGGTTGAAAATTTCAGATTTTTTTTTAAAAAGTCAGTATTAACTCTACATTACTCAGACACTTTTATATCCCACATAAGAATAACCATATCTTCTCTTTCATTTTTAAATAGAGCATTTTTCATGGATGATTTGAAGCACATTAAAAGAATGACAACTACTGAGGCAACTGCTTCATAGCTTGTGGGTCTTCCTGAACAAATTGCTTCCAAGTATAATTATTATGTACAGCATTTTGATCAAAAATGTATTCTTGAATATACATTTTTCAAATAACCATCAGAAAAAAAAATAATTTGATTTGATCTGAAAGATGCTGTCTACATAGAGCACAACCAGACTTGTACAGGTTGTGATGTTAGTGTGCAAAGGTAGCAAGGTGTATAACTGTGTTTACTACAAGGTAAATGCAATGCTGACTGGTACTGGCCTCAGATAAAATTTCTACAACAAAAAACTTCATTAAGCCATACTTTCCTCTTTAAAAACAGTGTCCAGTGGCTGTCCTGCTGATTATCAGTAGTTAGAGTATGGACGCTGAAACCTGGGTTGCAGAAAGATTTTCCAGCTTTCTGCCTCTGTCTGTGAGAAAGTCTTTGCTTTCTCACAGACACTGGCTGAAAATAGTTAGAAGTTTCTGTAAACAAATCCCTTTATCTTGCAAGTTGTTTTGCAGATATTGTTATGGTTCTAACTAGAAAATATTTAGAAATGGGTGTCTTAGAATTTGGCCAATCCCCTCAAGGGGTGGGTGGCCAAAGGACCAATTATCTTATGTCATTTAACACACTTTTGTGAACTAACATATAAAAGGCTCTGGAAAATTATTAAGGTGCTTCCTTTATCCCTGAGACTTGGATTTCACGTGTTCCTTCTCTCGCCGTCCCCGCCACAACAGCGACATCAGAGTACCACTAACACGTGATGAGAAAATCCACATTCAACGTTGTTGTGCAATGAAATATATTTTGCTGCTGCTTATAATCATTGTTTTGGTCACAGCCTTTCCCCTACCTTATGTCAAATGTCAACATTGACAGGGCTGAAGAAAAAAAAGTAAATATTTCAGCTCACTCTTCTTTCTTAAGTCCTTTGAGCTTCACAAGGCAGAAATGATTATTTATAGCCCCTCTCTGCTCCCAAAGATGCCACCCACTACTCTCCCACCACATTTAATTCTGCAAGGCTACACTTCTGTTTTGTGAAAGGAGGTAGAATGTCTTGACTTAGATGCACCCTTTTATAAGGGAAAAGATGAAGCAGTCTGGAAAAGATTCTGGATAACTGGACAATCCTTTACTATTGCAATTACCCCCATTCTTACAGCCTTTGCCAACTACCATCACTCTGCCTTGAAATAAGTCAGTTCTGCTGACCCCATGGAACTTTTCAAAGGCAAATCTCAATCCCTGGTAAGCTGGACAGATCCACTTTGATCATGGCCAGATGGTACCTTCCAGGTTTTTTATCCACATTTTTCTTCAGGTTAAATAGTCCTTTTCCCTTTCCCAGTATTTATTCTTAATGCATTTATAACAAGTAATTATAAATTCAGATCCTTTCTCCTGCAGGCCCAATGATTAAAGGCATTTTAGACTCATTTACACGACAGGTTACCCATTATCCTAATTGTCATTGTACAGCATCTGACCCATCCTTTCCCCCCCCTCATTTATTTAACATGAAAGAGCAGATTTTAAACACTACTCCAGTGCAAGGTCATTTTAACACTTCCCTGTGTATAGCAGATCCTCTGCCAGCTGCACATCCTGGGCAGGTTGCTGTGGTGGGCAGCAGCCCCCAGACCAGCCCCCGTGGCCCATGCCCTGTGTCCAGCTGACGAGCTTCAAACTCACAGTGCAATCTCATGATCCTCAAGTACATACCCCAGAATTCACATTACTGAACTAAAATTTCATGTTTGTTGCTACGGCCCTCACAGCCATCCAGCCATTCTGTACCCTGGAATGACAACACCAGCAAATGTCCCCATGCTGGTGTGCTCTTTGCAGGGAACACAGGAGGAGGTGCTGTGGGTATCGTCCCAGAGGCTGCTCCACATCCCAGAGGGGCCTGGGAGAGGAGACATGCTGGGTTTCTTTTTAAAAACCACCAAACTTGTGTATACCATGTACATCACGACTCAGGGATACTCCTGGTTTTTTTTTTCCCTTTCACAAGAATCAATTCCTCAAAACCTTCCCATTATTCCATATGCTGCACTGCCTCCTGTGCTTCCTGCCTCTCAACACACGATTTCCAATGAGTATCCAAAATCTCCCTCTGAATTCCCAGGACCTGGTGGACCAACCACACAAATCAATAATTTCATGTTGCTATGGAGTAACCAATACTAGGAAGAAAAAAAAAAAAAAAAAGGCCAAATATGAAAAATTAAACATCTGCTAACTGCTGGGAAAACTGCTGCTGTGAGATTGCAGGACTCCTGCTCGTGCCTGAATTTTCCATGGAGCAATTGAACCTGACAGGAAACAATCTTGATACAATTAGAAATGCACAACTTGCCAACACAGCTCTATCAGTCATTATGCCACACACCCCAGCAATATTCCCAAGTCCTCCACACAGACACAACCTTAAGTTATATATTTAATTTAACTCATCCAAATTCAGAGAGTCAATAAAAGGGCAACTATCCTCTTAAAAGAGCCATCATCTCTGATCTCTCACTGTTGATAATCAAGGAGCAACACACCTTCATTCTGGGGAATTAACAACAGGTCATCTTTTCCTTTAGAGATGTTTCCATTCTGTTCTGTCTGCACCACCTGTGCTTCCCACGACATCAAACTTCAAAAATTAAAAATTCATCTTAGGTTGCCTACCTGACTAACATCATCAGAGCACATACTGATCTATTACAGGTTCAGAAAAAATTTTCTGTTTTTGTGTTCATACTGGTCTTGATGAACTGTTTGCGTGCCATCTTCACTTAGCCTTTCTAGGGCCCAATAAAATGTTACAAAACTAAGAAGGATAATAAGACCATGCTGGTCTGAGATTTTCATACTGCAGAATTGGGGAAGATAGACTGTTATGGGTGTTTCTGCGCCCTCCTTTTATCCTTATTTCTATTTTATGTTCTACTTTAGCTCCAAAACTGGACATTTTATAAAACAACACACATTATATTGCCTGAATTCAGAACAGAAAGATTTAATTTAGCTGGATTTGCCTCTTTAAGGGGTAACCAGCAATACCTGTTCATGAGGCTGTGTGATTAAACACAGGGAGGAAAGAAAGAAAAAGAGAAGGAATAGTATACTTCATAAAGCATGGCAAAATATATCGGCACATTCTTCCCACAAGAACTTTTGAAGAGAGACAGAATGCATTTTTGATTGATTTCCTATTCTCATCTGTTTTATAAACAAAATTTACAGAATCATATTTATAGCCTTTCTTGCTCTAAGAATACTCTGTTTACAAGAGATGAACTAAGAAACAAGTGAATTAGCTTTCTCTCTTCTTAATTTCACAATATTTAGTTTTTAAAAATACCTTTTAAATGATGTAAACTTTTTTCTTTACTGAATTCCAGAGAGTAAGAGAAAGCGTGTCTGTATGAGTGTGACATACAGACATCCCTTCTAAGAAAGCAGCTCAAGGACTGCTAAAATGAACACAGCACCTACACACAAAAGTGTAGAAAAGGACAGAAAACAACAACAACAAAACCCCAAACAACCAGGGCAAACAGTCAGATAGCTGACTATACTGAAGTGCAGAGTGAAGAGGTTAGGAACAGTGAACTAGGCTGCCTGCATTGTAACTAAGAATTGTCACTGCAGCAGTATAGACGCACACTATAATTACCTCAGTTTAGCATAGTAACAATTAGTGCAGAAAAACCACAAAAGACAAATTAGAAGAAAATAAAAAGTAAAGAGACACTTTAGTTAATTAAATTTTGTTTGTTCTATGTATAAATACTACCTTACCTGATCAAAACCCAGAAATATCCTCCATCTCACTTCGGATCTACTACGGAAACAACAACGTTCACAGCAGCGATTCATTAGCTGCAGCCAGCTCAGCTGTAGCTAATTTAAAGAATCACAAGCACAGCAGTACAAAATCAAGGGAACTTGGGCAGCTGAAAGTACTTTAACTGTGCAAGAGCTCAGGTACCCCTTAGTTTCACCTGTGTTGTGTGTTCCAGCTGTGAAGTAGTAGCTAGAAGGACTGTTATAATGTAGCCCCAAGAAGTTTAATTAGAAACCCCATGTATTTCCAGAATCCAGGAATTACTTATTTCATTTCAAAATAGATGTTATTTTATACCCAAAATAGAATCACTTTAGTCCCTTTCAAGTCACTTTGTTTCTTATACAGGAGAAAATATCACAACAAGAGTTCTGATCTACTGAATCAAAAACCTACTAAGCCACAAGGTTTGTTTTCAAACCTTAAAAAGTTTTCTTCAGGTAATTCAATTCTCATGTTTTGTAAAACATATTACCAGCCCCTAGAAATGGAATATGGAGAGTAACTGGGTAAAAATTAGAGGAATACAGCCGAGTCTAAACCTCAATTAACTTTGCACGCTCTAACAGGGCTGTATAACACAGGAAGACATTTTTGCTACATCAAGTTAAGCTGAGCTGGACTATCGTCTCTTATTGGCTGGCTGCTGACTTGATGATGTTGTTGCCAACATCCACAGACTCTCTGCCAACCAGATTCTTCTGCCTCACTCTCCTCTTACAGGCTCCCAGAGCACTATGGACATGGTCCCTGAGCTCTTCCCTCCCAGAACACATTCCTCCTCAAGTCACAGCTCCTCTCATGGTATAAAGATGCAATAGTACAAGAACTATGTTATAATATTTGGAAGCATGCAATATGTAAACGTTACCTACTGAAATGCAAACTGTGGCAATTCTTGTGGTGGCAGTGTAAACATACAGCAGATATTTCAGAAGTAGACCTGCTGGTTTGCAGAAATGACCTCCTGCTCAGGTCAGCCCGACTGGTCATGCCTGGCACCTGGGACCGAAATCCCAGCTGGTGAGGGGGGTGTTCAGCCTCCCTCTATCACCTGTTTTGCCACAGAGGCACACGATGTGTCTCAACACACAGTCATGACTGGATCATTGTCAATCTCTCCATTACATAACAGGGATTTAGCTCTGAAGGAAAGGGTCATTCCCAAAATGCTGCCCTATGAAGAGGGGTGGTTTCTCTCAAATATTTCAGTCACTAGAGCATTTTGAAGAATTAAGTGGTCCTTGAGATCCTACTCCCAGGTTATGATCTGCATAATAAGAACAATAATGGTAAAATTATTATACTGAAAAGCCAGTTCTGCTGCAGTCAAGTTTGAGAATTTTACATGGCTATTGCATCTTCACATTAGGCTGAAAATCAGAAAGAATGCAAGTTCAGGAGCTGATCTTAGGGATGGATTGCTCAGAATGGGGTCAAAGTGCATCCTTCATTGAGGAGCTGGGCCTGGGCTGCCAGTGCTTCAGCCAATTAACGACGTTCAAAATGAGCCCAACTTCACACAAGTATTCTTTTCATCTGTTACATCACGTGATATTCTTAGTGGTATAGAAGCCCCAAGTATCACACTGTGTTCAAAACTCAGAGGCTGCTTTAGATTAAGTCTTTGTATCAAGGCAACCTTTCACAAATGACTTTGGCACAATCAATCATATCTAAAACTAAGCTGAAGTGCTTCAGAAAGCTGCCCATCATGGGCTGTTGGCTAAAGAGGCTGAAGAACCTCCCCAATAAGCCTTCGACTTCAGCATAATAAATGAGTGCTATCCCAATCAGGTGGGAGAGGTTTATTTGATTTCAAATGCTGTGTTGGTTGCTTGGTACTAATACCACAAACTGGAAATGAAAAACATCTAGCACTATTGCCACTAAATAATTTATGCAGACCTTAATGTTGTCTATACAACATTACTCCAAACAGACTTGTTGCAGTGCCAGCAAGTATTGAAATATTCCCAATTGGAACTGATCATATCAATCTGACCTTGCTCTTTATAAAAAGTCAATGTAAAGAGAGGAAGGAGAACAATCTAAACAGTGTTTAGCACCTTCAGCATCTGTTTGGAAACAAAAGACTAGCATTTTCCTAGATAACTCATTCCCTGTTTATCTTAATGAAGGCAAAACAAGCAACAGAACAACTGTTGAATGGAATTACAATAAAATATAATTTTTTTTTCAGACAAAAGGGCACAAAATCAGTTTTCATTCGGCTCAGTGACTATCCTGTGTTGGAAAAGAATGTTACATATTCATTTCATTTATCATTTAAAGTCAGATAATCAGGAAGTCATTATGTGGCCTACACTGGGCAGCTATTCGATTAGAGCATAATTGAACACTCTGTAAGGCAGCCAAAGCTGACAGGTTGGGAATGCATAATATCCTTTCCATGGTATTTTGAAGCAGGGGATAACTGTAGGAAAATCACTGTCAATCAAAATCTGACAACCAAGAGAGGCTGGAATCTCTCCTACTTTGAAAACAGGAACGCAGCTTTATTTCTTAAGCTCTTGAGGCATGTTATGCTTTCTGTGTTTATCAAATTATAAGGCATTGTTTTAAAAGATCATAACTGAAACCAGAAAACTTTATTTGGCCCCTTTGTCTTTGTCATTTATCCGCAGGAAAACAGCGATCAAATACGAAAACGAGAGGAAAGGTTGGACTCACTTGCCCAATGTTTGAAACCTGGCTTTGAAATGTGCTGATTGCTGAGAACAACTATTGACCACTAACAGACACTCACACAAACCCCACATGGCTTGCAAAAACATTGGCTTTCCAGTTGTTGAGTATTTAAATTACTGTTAAATACCGTAAGAGGTTTGAGATTAAAAAGTTATTTTTACTCAGAGACTTGGAACTCTATTTCCAGTTAGTAGCAAAGCAAGTTTTCTAATAAAAAGCCTGTTTGTTTCCCAGCATTATCAGTATGTATTTTAGTAGAAGCTTACAACTCCTTTGGCAAGCACCTATGCATTTTTCTGAGTTTCTCACATGTGCCCACACACATAGATCAGTAATGTGCACATCACTGTTCTATCAAAGACCAGGGAAAAGCCTTACAGTTGTAGCTTTTACTTGTATAAATATTTTTTTTATCACTAACAAGCAAAATAATAGGGCTAGCAGATGATGCCCACTACCACTGAAATGCATCAACACATGTTCCAGCTACCCATGGGAGACTAAAAACTCTTTTCAGACCCCACCATCTTTGAGCAGCTGTAGTTGATATCATGGAAAGCAGATGTCTTGAGCTTTCCAGACTGTCCTTGAAGGCTGGAAGCCTCAAGGCTGCAGCCCCACTGTCTGCACAGCATCACATGCCAGAAGATGTCAGAAGGTGGTCATGAGGTGATTAAATATATACATATACATACATACTTACATATATATATATGTACACACCTGCAGTATATTTCTATGTGTGCCTGGCTAAACAAAATGGAGGCAAATAACAACCCACCACTGAAAGATTACTCTCATTTCTACCAGCTTGCCACAATGGATTTCCCTCTCCTTTCTTTCCTGAAAGCTCAGTCTATATGCCCTGCAGATAAAAGGTTGAGAAAACTACATGAGTGGGAAACACAAGCAGAAATCTCCTCACGTTATCCAGACAACACAATAACCTCTGATAGCCTCCATCCTAAATCATCCAGCCCATGCCACTAACAAAGCCTGGGAACATAATGAAGCCTTTCAGCATGAGTTGTAAATCACTTGAGGTAATTCCAAGCCCAAGGGGAGTTGTTGCATTCCAGGCTAGGATAAATCCAAGCATTAGATGGCTTCCTTTAAAACAAAGGCGACATCTTGAGCTCTTTTGTGGGTACAGTGTCAGGACCTGGAGGGCAGGAAAGTCCTGCTTCAGTCTGTACTCCGTTCACTCCCCATCACTCCAAAGCCCTTGGGCTTGTCAGTTTCCTCAGTTCACTCCATGGAATTTGTCTATCCAGCATCTCACTGTCTGAACAGTGGCAGAGCAACCAGAGGGGCTGGCATCCTGGGAGAGCCCCTTGTCCCAATGAGGAAAAGCTCCAGTATGAAACGGAAAGGAAAAAAGGAAGAAAAAAGTGAGGAAAAAAATTACTAGGAATGACAATATTCTGATCTGTATTCTAATTATCTAACATTAAAATATTAACAAATACTAACTATATGTTGTTAATGAGATTTCTCCTGAGTTTTTACAGATCAACACCTGATTTACAGAAGAAAGAGATACTGTAATTAGCCTTCTATATAATTATAATTCATAATTATTTTAGTATGTGTATTTATGCCAATTAATTTGTAAACTTGCAGATTTTCTAATCTAATAAGAAGGTCTTAAAATTACTACAACCTTCCTGGGCACTTACCTTTATTTGACTTTCCTCACACTTTCTTTTTTCTCCTTGCTGTCTGGCTTTTTGCCTTCTAATGCTAACAAGCACAAACAGGAGTAAATTCAGTGGAGCAGCACTAAATTGCATTATTCTTCCAGAGGTCATCTCTATCCTCTTTTTAAGGAACAGCCTAGGGTTTGCGCTCTGCTGCATTATCCCAGCTTTGTTACCTGATACTACAAATCTCCAGAGCTGCTGGGGATTATATCCAATGAGGAAAGAGTGCAGAAAATTAAATGAAGAAAACAAGAATTACTTGTCAGACATTTCAGCCTTTTATACATTTGGGTTCTACAACCAAGTAAAATATTAAATCATGGGAATTTTAATTTTTATTTTTTTCAATGGGGACAGGACTGTACAATAACTAAATTTAGTGGAAACATCTTTATCATTTAAAATAGAAGTTTGAATGCAGACAATTCTTTTGCCATCTGACAAAGTAGTATTCAACTGAAAGAATTTACTGACTTCCAAAAACATCAGCCATTGGTTTCTTAGAAGCTAAAATAAGAGAGACATAGGATGGTCCTATGATGGTGATTAAAACAGTATGAACAGTATGAAAAGTAGTAATGTATTTGTTAAAGTTATTTCAGCAGGAAGTCTCCTCTTTCTATTTAATAGATTCCACAGTTACCTTTCATGAGGATGTATTATCCATCTGGATTCCTGAGACCAGCCCAGAGCAACTCTGTCCCTTGGTTTAGCTTAAAGTAATGTATTTGTAAGGGATGAATGTCTCTTCTGTTGACACCATCTCTCTGCCTCATGTTATCTTGGCATATTTCTCTGTATTTTATCAGAAAGCTTATTATTGAACATCTACTCAAAATGAGACCCTGGGGCCTGGGGAGAATAGAATGTTCCAAGTTCTTAAGGGGCTAAAAATCTTTACAATGCTTCTGCTTCTGGAATGGGCTGACTCAACCCCAAATACACACCTGAGTGCAATGAAATCTTTGGGTAGTTTTTCAGCTAGTGATGCCACTTTCAACCCAAATTCATTTCCATCTGGAATTTAATCATAAATTTCTCAAAAATCATGAAGAACCAGTGAGCTACACACCATTTCTTTTGATTCGTTCCCTCAAGCTCTCCAAACAGGACAATATTTCTAAATCCAAATTTATTTCAGCTGCTGTACAGCATCAAGCTTTATAACTGAACTGGACATTGTTACCAATTCCAGAGGGTTGCCACTGCCTTTCATTGTTTTTGTACAGCATAAACTTGTGTACAGCAGTTGTATTTATTGCTCACACAGTGTGAATACTTAGAATGTGCACACAAGATTTACAAGGAGCAAAATTAATTTGTCCACAGTGTGTGTCACATGAAAATAATTTTGTATTAAAAGTACTACTAGAATGGAGATATCAGGGTGCTGATAAACGTATCTCGATGCAGTTATAAAGTTTTAAACAAGTTCCACGGTATTCTGGCAAAAAATTAACCCTAACTGGTCACATTGTGGTTGAAAAAACAGAGCTACATTTTCCATCAAACTTGTACACCACTCAAAAACGTGAAGTATTCAACTTAAGGGTGTAAAATGGGAAGCTCTAATTTAAGTAAGAGTCAAAGAGCACTCCAACATGTGACTTTATGGGATTTTCAGTAGTAACCAAAATAACTGATGATGTAAACAGAGACAGAAACGACTGTACCATCAAACATCGGCTTCATAATTGTTTGAACAGCAGATTGTATACAAATCTCCCATATATTTATAATCCTGGCATATACTGATACCTCTCAATTTGTTCTAGTTTACTTAGAGGGTTATTGTTCAGTTAAAATATTATTTCCCATACTGATATGTGGTGTTTACTCTATGAGATAACAGCCTACTCTTTGAGACTTGGTCACACACTGTTTGGAGTTGGGATTTTAAGAAATTATGTAAGGAATCACATCTGGCAGTGACCTACATTATTGGCTATCTCGGGTTTTACAGCATTGCACCGCAATACAGATATTCATCATAAAAAGATGAACATCTTTTATCTTGTTATCTAAAAATAAAATGGAGGCCAGGTCTCTTGCTCCCAAACATGTCCTTAAGAATACGCTATAAAATTCTGAGTTCAACAGAATGTATTTTAAATTGCAACAATCCAGAGCATTTTTTTTCCCATAACTCATAAAATTAAAAATAAGTTGGAAGTGACTCCTTATTACAGGTCTTTATTATAATAAACTTCATCTAAAGAAATGTTCTTATATACAGAGTTAGCCCTAGCAATTAAGTCTCTTCAACAAGAAGGGAAAATATGAAATTGTAAAAAACTATTGAAATTTAAAACCTTCCAATGAATTACTGTGAGACTGAAAACATCTGAGATGGTCAAAAAATACATGGGCACAAGACCACAGCTTTAAAGGCAGCACCGTTTCACCAGATGGTTTTATAGTGGCTTAAGAAAAGATTTCTACCTTTTATTTTTGAATGTGAGGCAAACCCTTGCCCTCTAACCTCATCCCTCTTTCCATAAAGCGTGTATGTAAAATTTTCATTTAGCATCTTTAGCAATCTTCCACTGGGTTTGAATAGTACATTTTCATTTCATTCATCATTTAAAGACAGATAATCAGAAAGTCATTACATGGGCTGACACCGGGCCCTGCGCTCGATTGTATTGTAATTGAGCACTGCAGAGCGTGTGCCAGATCTAATGGATAATGAATATATTATGTCAGCAGAACCGCCTCAGCAAAGCTCCTGGGGAATCACAGGGGGTACTGCAGTGACATGGAGGGTCACAGATGTTGTGCTGATTTACTGATGGAGTGATTGTGTAATTAGGTAATCAATGGTGGGTAGAGGACTATATGTGGACAGCTAATTTTATACAAATAAAAACCACGCAAGCAGGAGGCTTGTATTTAGGACAGTGTAAGATGACATTTTGGTTTGGCTTAATTATTCAAAAATTCTTAATGATACATCTGAACGTCTGATGGTGGAAGACCAGCAGCAGAGGTCTGACTCCAATTCAAACACTACAGCAACCTATTTTCACAAACTTTTTACAATATTATCCCTGTAATTGAGAAAGCTCAAATTTTCTACCTTGATTAAAATAAAACTCACCTTGCTTTGTGTTAGAGATGTACTATAACTTTTAATATTTCACGCAGAGGTAAAAAGTAGTCATGATAAAAACATGAAACGTCTCTAAACATTTGCTCTACATTTACTCTGCTCTCACTAAGAGCATTTAGTAATATTTACTTTTTTCAGAGTGACAGCATATTTAAACAAAAAATGTAGAGGCAGAATGTTCATATCCTAAATTTCTGTTACAAACATTATGTATATTTGTAATAGAAATGGATTTTAATAGAAAAACATGTTACTTTTTCAAAAAAGTCAGATGATTGAACTCTTTACTTAATACGATGAACAGTAATTCATATTTCTATCCTTTTTCTAATTATGACTGGTGTATAACAGCAGCTTCTCTCTCATCTGCCCCTCTCTCCCTGGTTTCATTTTAGTATAATTCTGACACTTAGCTTCACGTCCTGTGCTCAGCAAAGGTCTGTCTGATCCAAGCCCTCTCTGATGCAGGAATACACCTGTCTGGTTTCCAGTCATGTCAGTGACAGTGTCTCAGTTGGTGTTTTGGCATCCGTAGGAACTTCCCCATAGTGTCTGTGACAACAGCTTCCAGTCCAGGTTTGGCATCTGTGAGGGTTTCCTCCCAGGAGCCTGTGGTGGGTTTGCAGTGACATGAATCTTCAGGGAAAAATGTTATTTACTCATTACTCAAAGATATAAACATAATTAGGGAGACAAAAGGTATGAGCAGGCAAAGGCCAGCAAGGATGGTTATTGCTTACACCACTTTGTTTCATCCATGGCAAAGGGCAGCAGATGGCTTCTGTTCATTTTCTGCCTTTCTCCTCTCTAAGCCTTTGCCAAACTGTCAGACTTCTACTGACACCCTGGGCAGTCATTTACTCAATTCACTCAGTTCCCCTATCTTTACTATGGACATAGGCTCTTCTTTGATGCCAGGCTTTAACCCTGGAAAGAATAATCCATTCTAGCCGGAGGGAATCCAAAGAGAGAACATGCCTTAACAAAGCAGGACAAATCCTTTTTTTCCTCTTCCCTACTACACTCCTTTAATATTTCTTTTGGGGCAACTCCGTAGTAGGTAAGGCACAATAAAGAAGCAAATGGAAAAGCAAGGCATTTTCATAACAAGTAACAGATTTTTCTCAGTTTACCACAATCAGAAATTTCAGAAGGAATGATATAATTTTGATTCTAACATGCTTTTTCCTGTACTCTCTTTGGAGATATACAAACTTCTGGATGGTGCTACAACTATTTGCAATTATGCATTGCTACACAAAAATATTTCTATCCTGTTTAGGGATGCATATATAGAGCATGCTGTGTTTAGATCAACCTAAACTTCACTATCAGATGGTTTAACACCTCCTCCCTCTCTTCCCACCTCTGGCTTTTTGCACCCATCACTAGCAACCGTACCTTAGTACATGGAATAAAAACAGGCTACCATTTTTCATTACGTTTTTCCATCTATTTTTCCATTTTCTGCACCCTACAATGACATAAATATTCGTAAGACCCTAATGTTACAAATCCTTTGCTGCTATGAATTTTGGCAAATAAGTATAAAGTATTTTAAAGCTTTTTTCTTGGGCCTTGATTACTTTTCCCTAAGATTGATTACTTAAGGTTCTACTGGGCTTTCTGGATGGTAAGTTTTTCTTTCTTCAGCTCCTGCTTTAACAGAAAAGTATTCCTCCTCCCAAATAATCTCTCCTTTCCCTGAGTCCTGAGCAGTAGAACAGGTATATCTGCTACTTGGCAGGACCAGAGCAAGAATTGCTGAACCAGGCTCCCAGCACAGGACAGCACATCTCCAGCCTGGGCAATACCTATCAAATGTGTATCAGATTAGAGTTTTTTTCCTGACTGAATTTCACAGTCCACAGACTCCGGAGAGCCAGCATTGACAACCTCGTTCTGAAATCAGGACTGTCTTTCTGTTACAGATTACTGGCATCTTGACAGAGATTTGTGGTCTCCCATGACACCCCCTTAGAAAGTCAGGGAGAATGAAACAGCTTCTCCCGAGTCGCTGTTTCATTATGTTAATGTACCCCAGTTCTGTTCCCCA
>VWZW01001657.1:1769359-1893306 GCA_013397115.1 Edolisoma coerulescens
GGCTGTGGCACCACTCACCATCTCCACCCGCCGCAACAGAGATTATATTGTAATTTCAGAGAAAAACTGAAGGAAAGCTTAAGTTTCAAACTAAACTTCCTATTTTTATTCACAAACATGACTAGGAGATATCAACTGCTTTTGTTTAAAAAGCCCTTAAATCTCTTTAGGACTATCCAAGTATTGAGCATGGAAAGCTTAAAGAAAACAATTCAAAAGTCACCATATACAAGGAGGATTTTCTGGCAAACACAGACCAAAGTAAAGCTTTCCTTAGAATTCCAGCACATTCCAGCTGCAGGGAACTCCTTAGGCTATCCTCAAAAGTGGTAATGCCGTTATCAAGGGGAGGTAATGTTTTTGAATGGTGCTTGTTAATATTGCAGTGTATTTATGATGATAATGAGATAAAACACTCATTTCTAAAAGATACTAGGAAATAAAAATACATATTTATTTAAGTAAAAAAACCAAGCAGAGTCTAACTGCCTCCCAAACCTACCTATCTCGAGTACTCATATAATGAAATTCTGAATAATGGTTTTACTGATCTTTAATGTTCTTGCAGAGTTTAGCCCTTTAAAAAGTACATAAGAGCAAGAGGATGGAAATTCTTGGAGATATAAAGAGCATTGCTAGAGCAAAGTGTGCTCTGATGCTTTACAAAATCTAGAGGAAGGTGGTGAAAGATGTTCAGACCTGCCAGAGGAGGAGGAGGGGGTAAACAAAAATTCTTGGATGACAGAGAGGAATCCTTCATAAGAGTTCCTCAATTTTTAACCAAGAGCAGAGAAAACAGTCTTCATACACAAGAATCTCTTCAAAGCACAGTGAAGGAAGGGAGGAGAGGAAAAAAAGAACCCACTAAGTAGATAAAAATGAAAGGAAAATGAAACTGGGGTGGATATGGACAGAATGAGTATAAAAATGTTAACCCTGGCTGTTGCTATTTCTAGTGAAGTTTATTGTTTTAAAGTACAGACTTTGCAAAACCTTAACTTAAATGACATGCAATGTTCTTGGCCAGATCTTTATTGCCATGTTACTTTATTATTTGCAACTTCCATACTGCTCAGTGTGGATTTTATGATTAAATCATTGGCAGTATTTTTGCAAACACCATAGAAAATCAGGTTTAAATCAACTTTATCAAAGGACTCAAATACTGAGCAGGAATAACTTGGAAGTATTATAAAATAGGACACATAATATTAAATACACAATTATATTAACAAGTAAACAAAAATTATTAAAAATTTAAAAGTAAAATATATTTAATACTGAAATGAAACAGCATCTAAATTATTCAGATTAATTGTTCCCTTTCAAAATTTCACAAAAAAGTTACTCAGTATAAAGCATTAAATTATCTCAAAACCAGCATTTTTAAAGAATTTTATTAACTTTTAAGATTCCTTGAGATCAATATAATTGAGAAACTTACTCTTCAATTCCTTTGTATGACCACAGAGCTTCTATGCTTTTAATCATCTCCATTGGTCAATATAAATCTTGTTCTCTTCCCACAAAAATGAGAAGCCTTGCTCATTTTTAAATTTAGAGACCTTTTTATATGCAAAAGAGAATGTAGGACTTTACTTCTGAAAGAAATACATGGTTTTGTGAGGCTTTTCTAAATTTTACTGGATGTATCAACACTTGAGGTGTGGAGGCTCACCTTCAGTTTCTATGGTTTCATGACAGATTATTCCTGACACAGCAGCTTGTTGTTATTAACAGGAACTTTAATGATAATTATTGCTCAGTATTAATGTCCTTCATTCGGCCATTGTGTCACCCATTCCAAGAGTTTGGGATCACCCTGGGACTGTGCTGGGCAGCTGCTGACACTGTACTGCCAATCTTGTAGCAGGCTGACTGTACTCACACTGCTTCAACACTGCCTTGGTGCTTCCTTGGTGCCATCTATTGTACCCCTTTTGGACAACTGGAGAAAACTTATGCAATTCCATAAAAAATTCCAGATCTAAGGCATTGTATAATTTGTACTTGATAGGGACTTTTTTTCCTCAAGTCTGCCTCTATCGCATCAGAAAGGGAAAATGGATTACTTTATCTTCTACTCATGGCTGAACTTCATCTGAAAAACAGAGGACATTAATGCTGAGGGATTAACCAGAAGAGAGGAATGGATATTCTACACTTTCTCCCTTAGTTTGGTATCACTGCTAAGCAACAGCATGCACTGTACATATGAAATTTTTCCTTCAACTCATGTACCCTAAAGAGTTTTGTCCTTGCCAGCGAGAAAGAAGTTACGACAAAAAGTGTGACAGAGATTATTTTTAATGGAATTTTTCATTGCCAAGGAAGTAATGATACAGCAGCCTTACAGCACAATGTCTTATTCTAGAGATGAACTGTCATTTCATTCATATCATTCAAACAGCAAACATTCCTTCCTTTCTCTAAAAAACCAAACATTCAGAGTTCTCATCATTTGAGAAGTGAAACATCTCCAAAGAGGCCTTAGAAAGCATTATTGCATGACACAAATCTGTCTTGCAAGTTCAAACGATCAAATGCCAAATTTTAAACATTCACTTTCTCTTGTTGAATTGATAGTCTTCTACTGTATGTTTAAGGTACAACTTATATAACTTCCATTAGCTTGCTGGATTTCTTGGGGGCAAAAAGGAGTTACTGTTAGGCATTTTTTAAATGGCAAAGAAAAAAAATTTAGAAAATTTCCTTCTGCAAATCCTCCCAGCACAGATTTTGAAAGACAAGCCACCACACAGCAATGTCCACAATCTCTCCCTTCTATAATGCTTACAACTGTTTAGGGTCTGGAAATTTTTTCTAAATTTCTGAACATTTTTTTGAAAAATCTACTTGGGAAAATCCCTCATCTTTATGCATTCAAAATCTCATGGCACTCTTGATGGGGTAGTAAGTTGTATTTCATTCAGCTGAAGCATAACAGGGATAAATAACTCGTGTTATTCAAGGCTCCAACTCAAGGATCAACTTCATTGAGGATTTCATGTACTATTTCCATCAAACTGTTGAAGTATTGAACACAAGCAACAAATGCACTATCACCAGAAGTTTTCAACCCACAATTCCAACAAAAATATGTGTATACAGAACACTACGTAGGCATAAATATAACTGATGTTAGCTCATTTGCAGGATCTTTGCAATGAGATTCCACTGCTATTTTTAAGCCCCAAAGGAGCAAAAGCACTCCAGAACACCTCTGATTTAAGTGGGTACAGTCCCTTACACTGGAAGTTAAGACAGGCCATAATTGCTTTGCTGAATTACAACATAATGCTTAAAAATAGACTTATGCATTGAAACCATTTATAATTCAACCTCAAACAAGCCCCTGCTCCTAAAGCTCATATATTACATGATCTACAAAGACCATTTCCTGAAATTCATCTCTTTAGCTTTTTGTTGGTATGAACATATGGAATGGTGTGTAGTCTTCTTTATTTCTGTCTTAGAGAATGTGGTAAATACTTAAGAAAATCTGTTTTTTCTCCCGAACCTCCATTAGAATATACATGCTAGATTTGGGCTTTATTTCTTCCTTAATTTCTGTTTTACATGGTGGGCTAAAAGCATTTCACAGGTGTTTTCTGGAACTCATTAGACTATTTGGAACTCCTTCATGCTCTCTAAAAGGCAATTAAAATGTGTCTGCAAATTACCTCATGTGGTCTGAAGCACAGCTGCCTCTTATCCCCCTGTTACTACGCGGTGTGTCCAAACAGAATAGAAAAACTGCTTTGATACCTGCAGTTTACAAAGGCAAGTCATGCCTTCATGAGTGACAAAAATCCTCTGCTTGCCTCTTAAGTCTTCAATGCAATTGCCTTTGTTGCCACAAAAGAAAAAAAAAAATAAAGTTTATAACAAGCTAAGAGACACAACTAGTTAATTAAGTAGATAACAGAAGTAATGAGAAACCATCAAGTACTCCCATAATTCAAAGAGTAGTTGCTGCAAACATAGAAAACCTAGGTGTGAGCAGGTGAAGCATCTCTGATTCTAAATGGCTAAGATGCCTGGGCTAATATTTCTATTTCTTGTTTCTGCATAAAAAGGAGGGGTGAAAGAATCCATTATTCTGGCAGGCATACTTACAGAATTTATCCTTATTCTGTAAATATTGTCAATTAAAACCACTGTTTGAGTTTATATTTTAGCTACTTCTCAGAGGAATGAAATTTGCTAAAGTAAAGACATTTTTACTGCTCTCTTGATCCTTACTCAACTCCCCTCTTCACTGGGTATTCTGCTTGAGTAATGACTGAATTAATTTTAAACTTTTGTGTTTTAGCTGTTTTGTCCAGTCTATTATTAAAAATGAGTTGTTTATGACACTGAACATTTATCTTTTGCCATCAAATGCTGACAAAATAAAATTCAATAAGGTTTTTAAATATTTGCTTTACTATGTGTATTTGGCAGTTCCAGAGTAGCACAGTGTTGTGTCTAGAGCAGAAAGGTCCAGCTCCAACATTTCCTTTCTGGCCAGCAGCAGAAAGGAAAAGACATGTCTGGCCTTTTATACTCTGGGGTGATGCAGAGTCTAGAACAGCTTTCAAACTATAGCCCCATCCTTTTATCTCCCCTCTGTTCCAAAATCACCAATACAAATGGCAGCAAGAAAGACTGCAAATCCTTTAACCTTCCTTGTATCTTCAGCACCCATCAGTTGTAATTTAATTTGAGCGCGAATGATTGCCTTGGCCCTTTCCAGCTAGAGCTGATCCACCATCCCACCCCCCACATTATATTTTTTCACTCTTTCTCCCGACTCAGCCATGATCCCCATCAAAGCCTCTGTGGTCACAACACTCCATTACATCCAGCTGAAAAAATACTGAACACCACACCTGTATTTATTCCAAACAAACTTTCATCTCTCCCCTTTCTCAGCTTGCTCTCTTTCCTTTTACTCTTCTCTTCGTCCTTAATGCCCATTCTTTTTTTGTTACTTTCTTCCAGTAAGCCATAAAAGCTTGTGTTAGTTTTGCAGGACCTGGTTTTTTGTAGCGGGGGGCCCACAGAGGTGGCTTCTGTGAGAAGCTGCTGGAAGCTTCCACCCATATCCAGCAGAGCCAATCTCTGATGGCTCTGAAGATGGACATGCTGCTGGCCAAAACTGGGCCAATGAGAGAGGTTGGTGACCCCTCTGTGATGACATATTTAAGAAGAAAATCCAAACAAAGTACACACAGTTTTTTCTTTTAGTCAGAGAAGAGGAGGAGGTGAGAACATGTTAGGGAAACAACATGGGGACACCAAGGTCATGAAGAAGGAGATGGTCCTGGTGCTGGAGCCAAGGAGATTCCTCTGCAGGCCATGGTGATGACCATGGTGAAGCAGCTGTGCCCCTGCAGCCCATGGGGATCCACGGGGGATGCAGAGATCCACCCGCAGCCCGTGGGGGAGGTGCCCGTGCTGGAGCGGGTGGGTGCCTGGAGGAGGCTGTGATCCAGTGGGAGAGCCAGTGGAGAGAGGGGGCTCTGCTTCCAGGCTGGAGCAGCCTGTCCTTGGAGGACTGCACCCTGGGGAAAGAGAGACCCACGGTGCAGCAGTTTTGGGAGGACTGTGTGCCTGTGGGAGGGACTCACGCTGCAGCAGGTGCGGTGTGGCTGCTGCTCCTGAGAGTGGAACCACGCTGGAGAAGTTCACAGAGAACTGTCTCCTGTGGGAGGGACCCCACAGTGTCACAGGGGAAGGACTCCTCTCCCTGAGCTGCAGAAGAAAACCTCAGGTGACAAACTGACCAAACCCCCATGCTGTGTCTTGCTGCACTGTTGGTGGGAATGAGGGAAGGGCTGGGGGGAAGAAAAGGTGTTTTAAGGGCTTATTTTACTTCTCATTATCCTCCTCTAACTCTGTTAGTAATAAATTCACTTTGTAACTTTATGCTGAACCTGTTTTGCCCTTGGAGTGTTTTCTCCCAGTCCTTATCTCAATTCATGAACCCTACATTAATTTTTTTCTCTCTTCTGCCCAGCTGTGGCAGGGGAGTGTGAGTGAGCATCTTTCATGGGTGCCTGGTGTTTGGCCAGTGTCAAACCACAACCAAGATGAGTAAGTAATTTCCAGGCATTTTAAACAAAGCAGTGCCTAGTAGTTAAAAAACAACAGAGTGATGCTAAACAAGAAACTTTACGTGAGCTGTGCCAACTAAATTGTGGTCTCAGGAAGACTCCTGTGAAAGCAGCTGTGGGTCTGAAGGCAACCCTAAATATATTCCACTTTTTCAAATGCAGTCACATACCAGTAACAGGAGTGCAGTTCCTGGGTTACACTGCAGTTGCTAACGTACAGGAGACTTGCAGTTTACAGCAAGAGCCATCTGAAGATAGGGAGGAATAAAGTGCAGTATGGAATGTAACATCCATAGAAATGGCACAAAACAGCAAAATTCTTTAGGTGTGATCCCACAAACTGTTATGTGAACCATTTCAGTAGAGTCAGTATATATTCAAATACGAAAAAAACCCCAAACAACAAACATGGAACCCCAAAGATCACCATATTTCCTGCCCCTGAGTCTTTACAGAACAATTGCGAGCAAACAGCACCTTTTTCTCAAAACAGGCTGAGGGATAACCTTGTCTTTTATATGAATACAAAGTTATTGGCTTTGTCAGAGTCTTACAAGGCATCAAAATAATTGTTTTGGTTCCTGATTTCACATCTGTTTTCAATGATCAGAAAAACAACTTATCACATAATATTCAACCACCAGATTTACATGATGAAACCTCCAGTAAGCTAAACAATGCACTTATTTAAAAACTCCTAGAGATGCAGTCTTTTGAATTCCTGCATCACCTTGTCTAACCTATGTCCACCCTAGCTGCTTACTAAATGTATTGTTGTGGCTTATAATGTGATTATGGGAAGTAATTATCATAGTTTTATCCAGCTTTCAGAATCACAAGAGAAATTAAAAATTGTATTTCCGTTTTAGAAGGCTGAACACTTCTTCCTAGTATAAGAAAAGGATTAAAATTCTACCAATAGATAAATTATTTTCCTACATGATTGTTGAGTACAAAGACCTTCCGAAAGCTTTGGAATATATCTGAGGAAAGTTCCTTTAAAACAGAAATGTCCTGAAACAGTTGAATATCCTTCTGTGCTCAGCTGACATACAGTCAGGCCCAGGCCAAGACAGATAGACACACACTGTTCATACATTAACTAAACATATTTGTGATTTTGTAAATAAAATGCACCCACAATTAAATGCATGAACTAGTGATATGGCACAGTAATTATACTCTTTTCAGAACTGCAGAAATTTCAGGCTGTCATCTTGTAAATTCTTACATGACTTACTCTAGTGGTGATGTCAGTGACTGTTCTGAATTCCATTGCTTTGAAAGCAATTTAAGATCCTATTTTTATACTAATAGGAATTTATTAGTTTAACAGCTGGACATGTTGTGTCACAACAAGTAATGCAGCATATTTAGTACTGCCAGTACTCTAAACCTTGACTTGTTGAACTTGCAGCAAAGTCATGTAGAAGTTTTACTGATTAAATCTAAAAGTTCTCTACGTATGACTCACTTAATTATCAGCTTCATCTGTAGAAGGATGATTCATGTAAATGTCTTGCAGGACCTATTTTTCAAAAAAGCAAATTTTCCATTTATTTTAGATATTAAAGATTAAAAAGTGGACAAGAATTCAGGAAAATAGCACCCATTTTCATTCCAATTTGTTTTGCTAAAAAATTTCAGCAGTGTACTGTGCATATATTTTAGACTTAAAAGAAATATGTTAAAGAAAAAACTACTTTTGATGTTCATAAGAGTAAGGGAAAAAAAATATGCCTTTATTATATTCCTACCTGTCTAGTTACTATTTTAACCTTAACTCCTTTGGGTTGTCCGTTTGCACTATTCTTCTCACCTTAACTGAACTTTTTGGGAAGTGTGCCATCCTTTATGTGTTTGTGTAGTAGCTGGAATAGTTGGAGGAATTGTAGCTCCTATGTACCACAAAATCCAGTGAGGCTGCTCATCTGCTTTCAATTATGTATTAAGTATGTGCTGAATCATGTTAAAAAGATCTTTCTCTTAATGTAGAATTAAATACATTTATTCCTCTTCATCCTACAGATGTATCATTTTCATTTCACTGGAGACCATTCCACGTATCTCAGATACTGTTAGTGGTACATTCTCCTCTGCCCTCCCAAACTGGTACCACCTGTCAAACTGATTGACATAATTTAAATAACCTTATCAAATACAAATTTGTAGTGGAACTACTGAAAGACTTACACAGAAAAGTTCCAGGTTAAAAAAAACCCCAACCTGATTGCTTCTCCTATGGGGTTCCTTTTTGGTATAAAAGAGTATATAAACCAAACGTCTGCGGCCAATTTTGTACTTTTACAAGCACTAACATTTTAACAGCAGAAATGTTAAATATCAAAGTAATAGATGAGCATTCCACTAGAAGGCAATTTCACTAAATACCACAGGTATTAATCTTTCTGAATCTTAATTACACCCTTTTGACATATTATCCTTATCTGACCTTTCCTCCAGAACTGCACGAGTAGGTGTGAGGTTGGCAGGCAAGCTCAGTCCTGCCTGCCACTCAGTTTAAAGCAAAGAATGAACAGACATAAAGATGCAGCTCATGTGCAGCACAGGAAGTCATTAAGCCACTATTTTCTGAAAGTTATCTTCCAAGTCCCAGCTTTTGTTCCAGGATTTTCCAACACCTTCCCTTTCCTCGCTTTGGTCATGCCTCAGAACATAGAGCTTTAATGAATTACTAAGAGTGTAGAACTATAAGATATTGCCAAAGAACTAAACTTTTTTTAACTAGAACCATCCAAGGAACATTTAAAAACAATTAGTAATGGCAGGCCTTAATCGAAGGAACTGAATTTCAGTTTAGATTAGTAAGGGCTGGCAGTTCCAAGATTAAAAAAGTAATGATTCTGCCACTAAGCCACACTTACACCAATCAATACTGAAAAGTATCCAGATTTTATTAGATCAACTAAATAAGCACAAGTGGGTAACTTGGGCATATAAGATTTAGGAAGTGTTGTGTGAGAGGTGGAGCATAGAGATGGTACGTGGGAGAGCCAAGTCCTACTCTGACCTTAAGCAAGTTACTTGATGTTCCTTGGTCACAGTTTTCACAGCCACAGAGATGTTTGAGACATTCTTTCTTAATGTAATCCACTTCTATCTGATACTCACATTGTTCTTCTTGACACAAATCTAAGACAACTTTTTATCAACTTGGTGCTCAAAATGAGGTTTTGCATTATAAATTTTCAACTGGAAGAACGTGCAGCACTAAACTGTGTGTATCCTACAACTGTTCTATGACAATCCCTGTTGTCCACATAGTTCCCAGCATGGCCTGTTAGGCAGTAGCAGTCCCTGCCTGTACCCTAAAGGCATTTCAGAAAACCTCTAAGAGACTCTCTAAAGTACCTGAAGGGAGGATAGCAGTTTGTAAACCAAACCAGATTATTACAGTACTGCATTAAAGCTGAAAGTTAAATACGAAGAGTTGCTCCAAACTAGAGGAAAGGAAGAAAAGCCCAGGCAAATTTTTTGAGTCAAAAAGCTTGCCAAGTCAATCTGAGACTTATGGTTGACTTTTTTAGATTTTTAAACTTTTTAATTACCTTGTCAGCAATTTTGGGGATGCATGATCACTCTCACGTGCATCATTAAGCTGAATATAGCCTTAAGATGAATTCTTAGAATGTTTTGTGCACAATTCTACTTGAGTAGAAACAAACTGAACAAATAATATTTGATAAATATTTACTTTGCAAACCTGCACTGATTGATTTTCCTTAATTTTCTGTTTAAATTTATATTGCATTAAGAATTGCCTTTTTTTCTGTTGTTTTGTTCATTCAGAAAGGTTAAATGATTATTAATTCTGACTAAGTAGCAGCGTAAGTGTCCTTGAAATCTATGATAGTTTGATTGGGGCTGTTGTTCCACTTTTTTGTATTCTTCACTTCCTCTCATGTTCCACTATCAAAGCGACTTTCACAGTTTATATCCGTGCACTGGAGAGAATTAAGCAGAGAGCTCCAAAGCTCTGACTCTGTGCAAATCCTAAACAGCTTTAATAAGAGAATATTAAATTATATCCCCACAATCACTAAAGTTTGCCACTCATAAAGTATGCCATTCATAAATGGCATCTTTTTTCAGCATTAAACCTGTTGGATTACATACAATCAGTGCATATGGTGATCCAGACTTTTTCTATGAGGAGTGTGTGTTTAGATGTCTAATCATGCACTTCTAAGAATGGGGCTGGCTCTTAAAATTTTGGGTGTCCAACACTGGACTTTCAAATCTGTGGGAAAGGTGAGAAGCAGGAACAAGGTGACTACTTGGCACGCATATATGGGGATGATGGGGAGAAGGATACTAAAGGATAGCCCAATTTCTTCAGTTCTGCTTAAAGCTCTAATGAAAGGTATGGTTGTGAAAATGTCTCCCCTATTATTAGCACCAAAAGCACACACATGTTATTATAAATGTAATTATATTGATTAATTATTTTAATGTGGATTGTGTCTTTAAATTTTGGATTTTATTGGTTGTGGAGGTAAGAGAAGATTTTCAATATTGATGTAGAGTAATACTTATTATTGCTCCGTGGATTAACTCTTCCTCACATTACCAGTGTCTTACCCAAAGGTATTGTACCTAGTGGATTAGGACTTCAAATACTTCAAGGACACAAAAGCTCTTTTCAGTAAAATCCAAGACTCTAGTAATTATTATCCAAGTCTTTCAGTGATTTTTTGATGTTTGGGTTGAGCTTTTGGCAAGAAGATTAAAAAAGAGAGAGAAAAAAATGGCAAAAAATATTTTCAGTTGATATAAGAGTCTTCAATGTCTCATCTATTGATTTTCTTCAGATCTTTAAATTCACAGTGTGACTTATATTCCATGAAATAGGGTCATTGACATCTGAAAACGTACTACAAAAAATATACACTTCATATCCCATGGACTGAAACACATAATTGTCTAATGAAAAGGTTATCCAGTGTGTTAAATCCATCACTTACAGAATTTTTTTCCTCGCTTCTAAATGAACAGATTTTGCTGCATTTTAAGAGAGGAAAAGCTTCATGGTGACTGAAAAAGTCTGTGCGCACTGTGCTGTTTGACTGTGAGCTTAGAGCCTTAGTTATAATTTTATTTAATGTAAAATTTTGTGCAGTGATATTCCTAAATTGGCCACCACATTAACACACTCCTCGACCTGAAAACTGTTATTTTTGTACTACTTACTTTCCTATTGCCTACATGTGTCAAAATAGAAAATAAAGAAGGTCTAAGATTTAAAGAAAATCTTGAATTTTCTACTGATGAACAAAAGCAGTTGAAACCATTAGCAAGCTGTTTGACAACATGAAACTGTCTTTACTAAAGTTCAACCTCTAAACAAGCCTTTTTGTAATCTCATTTATTTCCCCTCTATACAATATTTTGAGATCATTTTCAAGCTTTTTTCTTTATGCATGTGAAAGCTTTGATGCTCAATAATCAAATAATCTCCACAGCAGAGGCTTTAAGAAAACCATGGCATAATGTATGATTAACTTTTCTCTTGCCAGTTGTATTGCTACTGCAGAGTAAATAAAACCCTGCACTTTTCTATCCAACAAAATTACAAATAACAGAATATGGAAGGCATTCTGTAAACTATTAAAGTAACTTGTTTATATTTTCAAGTAATGAACAATTGTACATGTATTTAACATTCTATTAATCCCAGTGAAGTCAAATAAGTTACTAACATCACTATAATTTAATCACACCCATATTTATCCAATTAGACTTTGAATTTTCATTTTTTGAAGCAGACTAATTACTAGAAGAGGTTTTTTTTGACTTTTCCAATAAATCTTACCTCTTCCTTATTTGCATTTAATTAACTAAAAATGCACAATGGTTCCTTCTTAGATTCAGAGGCCTCTTGAAGGAAAGATTACCACAGCACTTCTCAGGAGTACCCAACAGTATAGCTGTCTGAAAACAGTCACTGCTATTAAGCTTTATGAGGCAAAATACAAACAAACATAGAAACAAACAGAAAAGCCCAAAACCTACCATCCCAAACACCTTTCCTAACCCTTATGATCACCATGAAGCACATACAACTAAGAAAGCACACTCTGGATTGCCCAAATCCTAGACTCTCTCTTCCACTTATATAAAAAATCAACTTTGTTCTTTGAGGGTATTTACTACTTTAGAAACTGTTGCTTTTTGCAGCCTGACTGATAAAATACAGCAGTGAAGTAGCTAAAATTACCACTGCAGTCCCAACTTCAATACAGATTGCTGCTACAGGAAGACATTTTTTATTTTTTCATATGCTTGTAAGGCTCTGACTTTGAGGAAAGGAATGAGATTGCTTTACACGAGGGCAAACCTTGCTGGAACCATTCACACACTTGGATTTGGTCATGTTTATATCTCTTACTGGACATGGATTTCATGTTTCGTGAAGTTTTTGGAACAGTTTCGACTGACTTCAAACCATTTTAGGTCATACATTCACAGGCAGGTTGCTAGTATCTCACTTCAATAGATACATGTGTTTATCTATGTCACACAAAGCGTCCAGTCCAAAGTGAACCAGTGTCTACTGAGGAAAGGAGTAGTTGAGTCAGTTCAAGGGAAAGGATGTTAAATCACAAAAAATTAAATGTTCTCTACAGTTTGGATGTTGTCAGTTTATAAAATGATCAATTTATTCAACAGTACTTTAGCAGTAACATTCTGAAGGATCAAATCCCAGTATCTGTACATAATTAGGCCTACTGTAAAGAGGAGCTGGAATCAGTTTTTACAGATCCCCTGGACTCTTGCCTTATAAAATAAAGACAGACCTAGAGTTCTCTTAAGCAAGACTAACAACATTTTCTGAGTTCAGACAGACCTTTGTTTTGCTTTTGGTCATTTAAAGGGCTTATTGGGAGCCACAACCACACAAAATTAAACAAAGTTTAAATTAATCAAAGAGAACAATTTATATTGGTTTCAGCACAGCAAATATTGGGGTCCCCCTGTACTGGAAGATGGGCCCTTCTGTGTAAGGATGTTGAGCCAGCTCACAGATGATTTCCTCAACACCCCATGAACAAAATCTCCTGTCATACCACTCTGTGAACAACCAGCTTTTCCTAACTGGAAGCCCGTGAGCCTCAAGTGCAGTTGTAACCAGGTACAAACAAGTCAAGGAATGGCTGTTGTCTTTGATGGGACAGTGGGAAATACCCTTTACCAGTTTTGGGTAACAATACCTTAGATTATTGATAATGTTGAAATTAAAACTAGAAGAAAAGCATTGCAGGAATTTATTAAAAATAGATTTATCAGTGCATAAGAATTCATGATGTTTAACCTCAAGGCAAAAGCAACCAGGGCAGTGTGAGTTACAGTTTCAAGTGGAGGATTAGCTAAGGGGATTCAACACTTAATAGCCAAAATAAATGAGTATAATTATTTTATTACCCATGGTAACTGATTTCATTGTTTTTATAGAAATAACAGCTCCCTAAGGAATGGAATGTTGCTTCAAAGAATCCCAGCTGCAAGCTTTGGTGTTCTCTTGTGGCAATCAAAAACAACAACAAAAATAGCTGTCGTTAATAATACTATTAATAACTGTGCTATCACATCTTAGAAATATATTCTGGGTTTGTCTGTACACCTGGATTTGAATATGAAGTTTTCTAGCCACTGGAGGGTTTTAAATAGAATTGAAATAAATCTGTAAAGCACTTATTAAAATAAACATAAATATTTATAGAGAACAATGGAATGCTTTAAATAGATTTTTTATAAATAAGTGTGTGATTAGTTGAGGAGCTTGAGAAATCTTTTAATTTAACCTCAGAAGAATTACTTAAAAGTCTACGTATTTCTGCTTTTGCTCTCACTGTGAAGTGTTAACAATATATAGTCTACACAAGAATGATTTTCAAAGAATCTTACTGAAACATGTAGTGAATTTTTATAGAGTTCATCTCTATCACTTTCAAAATTCTACCCAGGTCTAACTTCGAGCTAATTTGTACTCCTACCAGTCTGTATTGCTGTTCAGTACCTGCTGTATCCTCCCCTTCCCCCTCTGCAGGCTCCCACCTTACAACCCACTACAAATTAGAACCTACTGGAAAAACTCCAGGTAGCTGCCAGGACCCACACATGGGCTGTGTTTCCATCATCTCTTGCACCCTTATAAAAGCAGTAATAGTAGTACACAAAATGGATACTGATGCCTTAATTGCAGGCAGCGTTTCAGTGACCTGCACCAGTTCTGCCTCAGTCAGACACTCTGGAATGCGCTCTGCCCAGTTCCTGCAGGGGGTACCCAGCTGAAGCTGTGATGCTGTGAGGAACCAAGTTCTCTGTGTTATACAAACCAGAGCCAAACAATTCTGGGACTGAATCCAGTAGAAAAAATGCACATCCTAGGGACACAGCATATTTTGACTATGTCTATGTTCCCCTGCTTTCCAATGCCTTAACAAATGCCCAATCCTCCCGCACAGCTGGGGAAATAAACTATCATTCTAATTGGTGGTGGTGGGGTTTTGTTATTTTGTATAATATAATATACTAATACCATACACACAATTGGACATGGAGATTTTCTCATTTCTTACTTGTTGAGGCTTCACCGTGTAATTTTGGACATAACAGATGTTACCCCGAACAAACAAATACCTACGGTACAGCTCATCATCCCTGTCACAGGAGCTGGGACTGAACATCAAAATAAGAGATGAAGGAGTCACAGCAGGAACATGAACTACAGAGGGACCCACTGAGCCACAGCCTTTCTGCTGGTGAGACCCAGCCTGTGAATCCACGGAAATCATCTGATGACCTTTACAGAAGCATCAGGTCTGGAATCTGGCCTGAATTCCATTTGGAGAGACAGTTCTTGGAGTGCTCATAAGGCTTCAACGTGGTATCATGAGCCCAGTTAACTGTTTGTAAAATTCAATACATCTCTCCTTAGTGGTGTAGAATCAAAAGAAAACAGCTTGATGAACTTCCAGCTAGTGTGCAAAATACTGGAGAGCTTCTTCATGTTCTTTATTAGGGGTACCAGTGGTCCTAAAAACTGTAAAAAAAAGGCTTAGCATGATTCTATCTCTTTGGGTTGGCTTGGGTTTTTTTTGTTTTGTTTTGAAAGGAAAAGTAAAACAATGAATGTGAAAAAAAATTTCTAAAGTTAAATGTCACTATCATTTGACAACAGTACTGGCAAAATTGCAGGCAATGCTATTAAAAAAATTAGTACATATTCAATAAGAGCTGGTATTAATTAAGACAAACTTAAGATTTTAACCTCCAAAATATGTTATGGCTTTTCAGTATCATTAAATCATAGTCACTGTGTGTATCTTCCGACATTTTCAAAGTTCATATTTGGACATCTAACACTGATAAGAATAACATAATCCTCACAGGGTTCTGAAAAAATAGTATTTGCATTAGTAGTCACATTGTAACTGGGAATGGAATAGAATGGTTATGATGCAACTCAACAAGTACCTGCACCAACCCAGTGGGGAGGTGGACAAGGATTAGCAGGGAGGGACCCCTGAAAATACCACATGGTTTTGAGACTTGGGCAACAATTCCTTGCGTGTTAACTTGGATTTGTGTTTGCTCTTCCTCAGCACTGAAATTCAATCTCTTTGAATATAAGTCAACAAAATATTCTGTAGTGAAGTTGTCAGCTAATTCAAGGTGGGTATAAATACTCTAAATCCTACTTCATCTCTTTAGGACAAATATATCCTAGGTACACAAATTGTCTTTTATCTTTCATATAACATCACATTTGAATATTTTTTTTTCAGTCATTGCCTTCACATTGTCTCTTTAAACAATTCTATTTAAAATTATTTCTTTTTGTCTATTCTTTATTCATTTCTGATTTCTGAGTCCTCACGTGTGCCTGGGCATCACAGAAGCAACTTCCCTCCTAATCTCTGTCTGTTCCTTCTCAGCTGCAGGCACAGGAAGAAAACAGTGATTCTGTGACCTCAAACCCACTTATGCAGTAACGAACTGTGATGTTCCAAATGCTTGATTGTGGCAACCTGGAATGAATCACAGCCAGGAAAGGATGATGAGCACAGAAATGCTTTTTCTTATGCACACATTTTGGTAATTAGCTGCAATGGCCAAAGGCAGGGAGCAGCAAACACAGTGCTTCTTTAAAGTGCTTCTTGTTTAAAGCAACTTCATGAATTAGAATTGGTCTGGAAAAGCAAGCGATTAATAACACTGTGGTCATTTGCCTGGATGTAACTGAAAACCTTACCCCAAAATTAGGATCCAAGGAGACTGTTGATTTAAAATATTTATTATGTAAACCAGTGTGAAGTGGTTGCAACATAAATTGTTTGATTTTTAAATTTTAAGCCTGGAGGTAAACAATGAATCATAATGTGATGTAAATCAGTCAAAACCCCAGAACATTAAAGGCTGATTTACACCAGCTGAAGACCTACCTCCATTTATTAAATCAGTCTTTGCACAGAGTGATCTCACAGAAGTCATGAAATCACAGGGATGAGAGAAAGAAGCCCAAGTTAAAGGAAAACAAACCAAGAATGGTGCAGGCACATTCAAAAGCTGTTTAATGGCTTTCACAAGAAAGAGGCAATGGAGAATGTCTTGCCCCTACTGCCACTCGTCTTGCAGTAACTGACACTCAAACAGCGTAAAACAGGAAGGCAACAAAACCCTTCTATTTGTAGTTACTGTTCAGTGCTCTCAGCGACTGCCCAAAGGACATCTCCCACTGCCAGCTCGGGTCTGCCCTTCCAAGGCAGATCCCTTTGCTTTCAACTTCCTCACATACCTGCTGCATGAAGAACAGAAGCACACAGGGGAAAGCTTCACACCGGGTTCCTGGCAAACACTTTGTTTAATGTAGCTAAACAGTGTCTACTTCAAGGCACAGAGAAATTCCTGTCTTGATTTCATGTTGAGATCCAAACCTAAGAAATACAGGTACTCTTTATGTAAACATTTGCCTAACTGATTGCTAAATCCAGGGAGGAGCAGCTCTTTCCATTATTTGTATCAGTTTTACATCTACTTCTGCTCAGCAACTGAAAGGTATACAGGAAGAAAAAATCCAAATGTGATGTAAACCAGGATATAAATTACACCAATTATGAATCGGCCATAAAAAGGAGAGATAGAACTGAAGTACCAAATAAGGGAGAAGAAGAAGATTAAATTAATAAACTAAACATATAGTTAAGAATTTCTGTAATGTTTTTCTTGCCCCTTAGTCTCGTCACTTTGTGTATTCTGATGGTCTTACAGCCCTTCTCTGACTCTGCCTGAATGTGAGAACAGAAGCAATTACTTTGCGTGGCCATGAGAAAATTATTTCTAACAGTGAAGGTTCCCTTCCCTCCCATCCCCAACATGACAACTTTCCACTCCCCGGATTTAAATGCAGATACTCAAGTAGTCTCTCTTCTGAGTAACGCTGGATGAATTTCAAAACAGATGTATGGAAGATGTCACAGCGTCACATTCCCCCCAAGTAACAGCAGGTGAAGATGTGGACAGTCAGTTTATTTTGCTGCTGCTGTCAGTGACTCCCTCTCTACTCCCCCCTCTCTAACCAAACATGCAGGACTAAATATCTCAGAAGATATAAACCATTTCAACTGTTTCAGACCTGCTTCTCCTAGACATCTGCTACTGCCCTTTAACTGATTTTAAATTCACCAAAGAGCTGGTGTCAAACTATTTATCTTTACATGTCATTTCCAAAGACACGCTCCTACCCAGGTTTCAGTTGTTTAGATCCCTGCTGGCTTTAGACATAGCACACACCTCTGGGAATTGCACAAACCATATTGCCATACTTAAAATTTCATGTGATACCAACGTGACTACGTTTATGTCCAAAAGCAAATGTTTTGAGATAGAGAAACAGAGAAAAGAAGAAGAATGCCAAACCCAGTAAGTGGGAATGCTGCTATCTCCTAGCATAACACTAAAGATCCTGCAGTACAATACTTTCTGCCTCTTTATTATTTAACGGTGGTTTAAAAATACAAGAAAGAAAAGCAGAAAGGAAGCATGAAGAGGCCCAAAGTTTACACTGGAAAAGAAAAATTCTAGTTTCACGTCTAACGATAAAAAAGAATGTACACACAGGTACACGTGTTGCAATATAGGTATGTACCTACTGTTTCTTTAATTCAGCCCATGTACTAACTTCACATGACACTTTTTCTAGCTGCTCCAGAAGTACAGCCCAACAGAGCTGTCAGGTACTTTCCAAGTTTCTCCTAGGTTACAACCACAAGGAATTTTAAGTCTGTAGACCAGAGTATTCTATGACATCCAGAAGGACTAAGCTATGTCAGGACACAGTTCTTATGGCAGAACACTTAAGTTCTCCTTCCTGCTGATGATCATGATGTATTTCAGGGACACAAAACAAAGCTCGTGTGCTCATGTGGCAGTGGGTTACAGATAACTTTTTGGGAAGGAGGTCTGCAAGGAACCACTGTGAAAAAAGAAAATTGTAATCACTAGGAAAAACATATCGAATCCTGTCATGATATGGCCCCTTGTAACTTTAGTAGGGACCCTTAGCTCTCAGGAAAAAAGAAAGGAAGCACTAGGAATGGATGCTGTACTTACGGCATGGATCTTGATATCAGGAGTCAAAGTCTAGTTTGGTTAACAGCACTGTTTATGTGAGTCTGGTCTCAAAGGACACACTTTTGCACCTCTTCAAAAAATGTCTTAAGTGGAGAACTGGTTATAGAATGATTCTGGGAAGGATCTCCACACTGTGACAGTCAAAGAACAAAGAATGGTACCTGTTGTGAACATCTCAAACATTTAAAGCAAAGTAGTGTTTATTTCTTCTAGGTTAGAAAATGAAAGCATACAGACAGAAACCTAATAATTTTTCATATCCTATTTTTATTAACATGGTTAAATTCTCTCAGATTAGCACTGAACAGAATTTACTTCAACAGCAGAAAATATTACAAGTCACTCAAGCCTTGTCTTCAAAGATCTTTTAATCTTATTTAGTGATCTTGCTGTTCTAAGGCTGTGGCCTACTTGGAATTACTTCTTTGCCTGCCCCTGTGATGTGAACATGTCATGGTATATTCAAGCTACAAAATTGCCATCAATAACATCATACAATAATACACTTGGCCCTGCACACCCATGTACTCTAACCAAACATCATTTAAGCTACACTAGTCAAGAATCTGTGGAAGCATCCAAATACTTTTTAGTTTCCTTTTTTCTCTTTCAAGAGATAAAGACAAGTGAAGACAGTACCCAGAACTCTTATTTACTGATTAATTAGTTCAAATGTATTTATTTTCATTTTGTTTTATGCTGGGCCAAGTTCTCAAGAAGTGTTCAGTGCTATTTACAAAAGCCCTACCAGTCACATTCCCTACTTGTGGTGCCAGAGCCACCAGCCTCAGAGTGAGGGATCGCTGCAAGTGATACAGCAATGCAACCAAGGATTAAATGTTAAAAAGGTTCCTCTAATGGTTCCTCAAATAGTAGTGGAAGGCAGAAGATCTTGTCAGAGATAATATATGGCATTTACAGTAAGAAGGCATTTTTCACATTTGTTATGTAACATAATAGGCAACGCAGTATTTGTGGAGAGAAGGAAACACAGCACTATGCACATCCCATCCTTGGTAACCTCACCTGCATCCTTGATGTGTGGATCAGGATTCTCCATCTCAGAGATTGCAAACTGGCCTAATTCCATCAAGTGTTATAAGAATTATAGCATTCAAAGAAAGCTTCCTCATCTCAATGGTAACTGACCAACAAGTAACTGAGGAAGGGTGAAAGCAAAGCATTTGTTACAATTTTAATGAACATCTACTTTGATCAAAATACAGTAAGAACTCAGTGCCTTCCAGACAGCTCTGAGTGAATCAGGGCCTGAATATCTATGTGTTCATGCATTATTGTAATACACTGGTATGGGCATTCAAAGGTCCTGCTTTAAAAACTTTGGTTTTGTACACATAAATTTTTCAAATGTAATACTAATAAGATGATACATGGACAGTGTCCTAAAACTGGCATGCCATAATAAAAAAAATAACAAAATAACCAAATTTTTAAAAAAATAACATAAAAGAATGGACCTCTGAAAATGTACTTATCAATTTTACAGGAAATGCATCAAAGTTCATATCACACTAAGCTAAAAAGTGTGATGCAATACCTGTTTACCTGGTAGTTATGAGCAGTGCACAATTTTTCCAGTGTTGCTATCCCGGGTTATCAGATGGTTGTCTGCTACTCTGTGGCCTGGCAGGGTACGGCTCCACTGTAACCAGTAAAATAACAGTTTGCAGCCAACTTTAAAAAAAATATTATATCTGACTCCCAGCTGTGGTTAGAATGTCAGTTACAGCTGCTGCCTTGTTACAACACCCCCACACTTCCCAGCTCACAAGGACACGTTCAGTGAGAGAATGGCCTGCATTCATTGTGTAATTATCAACCTCACACACCTTGGAAACAGAGAAAGCTCCAACACGTGTATGACTAAAAACACTGCCGTGAGATTATGGGCTGCAACAATAAAACTATTTCCTACTGTACTTAATAGACTATTATAATGGGAAAATAATGGGAGTATAAAACCTTTTCTTTATCTTGACTTTATAGAAAGATTTATCATTGGAAAATTGTATGATTCAGATAAGATGAAAAAAACTAAAAGGAGTCAAATGCTGGAAGAGGAGGGCCAAGAACTTGCTCGTGAGTTGGCAGGCTGCCGAAAGCACCTCTGTTGGGGAATATGCAACTTTAATCTTTATTATGGAATGATCACAAATGGACTGTTTCAGAATACCATCTGTTCTCGCTGAAGCATTGGATCAGCAGGCTGCCTGCTTCATTCTGTCCTTCACCTTATATCTGGGTTTTCAGCAAAGCTCCCATTTTGGAAAGGGAGGGTTTTTGAAAAGAATCCTTTTGGAAAGACTGGCATAGTATCTAATTTAAATTTAATTTATTTTTATTTTTATTTTTGCAGTGTCTCTATTTTGACTTTCCACATATCTCTGAGGTAGGCTCCAAATAGAGTACTCATAGAAAGAAAGCACTTACTTCTGATTTCTATTTTCCCTTTGTGAAAAACTAAGTGTTTTTACCAGCTGTAGTATCCAAACAAGCTCTTATCAGTCTAACATTCCTCTCAGCACTCATTCCAGAATATCATACCAGTTAAATGTCTGTATCTCTGCATCTACAGGGCATGTTTATGAGCAGATCTGAATTTACTACTTATTCCAAATGTTAATATCTAAAACGTGGTAAATAAATTACTGTTACAAATGGTATGTAAAGGGACTTAATTCAGCACTAGCCATCCCTGTGTAGAGGGCACTCTGCTGCACAGCTGGCTAAGCCACTGCAAAGCCATTAGCCCATCAGCAATTAATCACTGATCCTGTTCCACATCTGGCTAGAGATGCAATATTGCAACTGAACGTGCTCCTGGGCTTTGAGCACTCCCAGGAGGGGGCAAACAGAGGAAAAAGGAACAAACCTTTTTGACTGAAATAAAGATTCAGAAAATCTTTGAAGGATTAAAAAATGGGAGAAAGGAGAAACGATTTATCAGGAAACTGAAATGTAACAAAGACACTTAAGAAATGAAGAGGATGTGAAGTTTAGCACAGCGTGGCTAAGGTGTCATTTTCTCCTCTGAACACACCCAGGGGGTGTAAGGTGTGTGGGTACTGTGACAAAGCCTGACCAGAGGGGGGATGTGACTGTCTGTAAGGTCCAAACTCAATAAAGAGAGAGAGAGGCCTCTTGAATTCAGTCTTTGGATAAACATAGTTTAACTGCATGTCTTGCAAGTCCTAGCCAGCAGCTCTTTCAAAGATTTAGAGTTTCAAATTTTATAAATAATAACTTTATCTCAGTCTGCAGTAAGGGTGGTTTACCAGTAGAAGCAAAACAACAGAAAATGAGACATGCTACTGCTGTGTAAGTAGCAACCCTTAAGCACTGGATACCCAAACACTTCTAAAGCATATTCAAGGAAACTCAGCATTACCAAAGTATTCACAGAGCAATGGGATGCTCTCCCCATTTAACTCCACAAGCTACAATGCAGAGCGCAATGCTGGGGATTTGGGAGGAAGCACTTTCTGAAAATAACTGCTAAATTACCACCCTAGATGCAGGAAGTTGTTAGAAAAAGGGCTGAAGCCACAGCAGGTTTGTGAGAAGCCTGGTGATGTCCAGCACACGTTCCATTTTCACCCCTTTCACTGCACTTTATGCAGCTGGAAAACATCCCCGTGGTGTTGAGGTCTAGTCCTGCCAACTTTGATCCACATGTACATGAAGAAAGCTATTGCTCTGGAGAATGATACCAATTAATCTGTCATCTAATAAATCCTCTTACCTCGTTTAAGAAACTAGATCTGGCTGTGCAAACTGACAGGCAGTTTTCTGAGAAACTTTTGTATTGGGGGGAGGAGAAGAAAAAATAACCTAAAAAATAAGCATTTGGGGCATCAAGGTATTTTTGCATGTAATTTTCAATGTCTGACAAATGAGCAAAACAAAATTATTAGTTACTTCTGAAAATCTTAGCTAAGTTCTCATATCCTGCTGGGGCCTTCCTGGCACACACAGGAAGCATGGTCAAATGGGGGGAAGTTTTCTTTAAAAATTGTAGTGCCTGTAAAAAATACAAACTCAGTTTTTCTCCCTCCAAAATGAATGTGTTTTCTTTATTTTTTCTTTTAGTAGAATAAGCCTTGTATTTTGCCATGAAAAAAAATTGTGACAGTTTAACATAAAATATGTACTTCATAAAAATTGATGTGTGAAGATTCTCTGTTATGTTTCCATTTTTGAAATTTTATTGAATATTCAAGGATTGCTAGTCTATCAACAGGCAGAAAAAACGACATTTTTACTGTTTTGTAATGATGAAAAAATTACTTTTTTCTGTTCCCTCTCCCTTTCATTTCATGAATGGATTATTGACCTGGCTGATAAGCAAAATTACAGCCTTCCTTCACATTTCTTAAATGCAAAAATCTTTAGAAAGATCATTCTCTACAGAATCACCTTTTTTTTACTCTTTTTTTTTTCCCTTGGTATGTCACCATCCAGAGTTCACCTGTGTTACAACAAAATATTATTGTCAAATACATACCTACTGCTGAGTGCAGTCAACATCTTCTGACAACATTTCTACCATTTTCTCTAACTCAGATTGGAGTATTCATTAAGACAAACTTTGGAAGAAATTAAAAGTGTGCTAACGAAATCCTAATTTGCCAAGGTGAAAAGAAGTGACTGTAGTCTCCTACTAATGTGATTACGAAGGATCATGTTCTATGTATGTTTTTTCCCCAAAGAGAACTTTTAAGCAGAGTCTTGTTTAAAGCTGGGAATATTTCTTGTCTGAAGCTGTCCTTGTGCAATGCACACAATGACAAAGAGAAGGCAGCCTGGGAGAGAGGTGAAAGTATTAAGCACAGGGAGTGAAAAAAATTTCAATAAATTTAAATAAAATAAAAAAGGTTTAATTTATAATACACATTAAAGGATGCAAATCAAGCAATAACTCAGATCCAACCAATTATTTTGTTTTTAAATTAAAAGGAACATGTAAGTCATGTTTCTCATTAGTCCACCACTTCGAGTTCATCTTAATTTAGTACATGGACTGCAAGATTAGAGAAAAAAATCTTGTCTTTACTGGTGTAAATGGCCACGTTTCTGTGGCTTTAGTCAGTCAGGGTTATGCCTCACTTCAGTGATTTACATAACATCAGACTGAATTTTTTCCCTTCATTGCCACAGCAATTCACCTGTTAGAGGCTCTGCAGTCTCAGGGAAGGCAGCTACTCCAACATCCGCTCGGTGCCGAGGAGCTCAGGGACGGCGCTTCCCTTGTGGAACGCCCGTCAGCCGGCCCTCGGCGCCGTGCTTCGTGCCAGCACAGACGGGCAGGGGCTGTGCCAGGGCTGCGGCAGCGGGGTGTGGGCATTGCCCCGCCGGGCACCCGCTCCGAGCCGCCCCGGGCACCGACCCCAGCGGCGCTCCTACAAAACCTCCTGCGTTAAAGCATCCTTTGGTAACGCGTCAGCCACAGACTCGCCCCTGTGGCTCCAACACCGGACGGAGTGGCATCACTCTGCCTCCTTTAATGGGTGAAATTACCGTAAAGCAGCTGAGCGAATTGAGAATATTATATGAATTAAACCAAGGATAATTCCATAGAAAATCTCATGAGATTATCAGATTTGAGGCAAACGGTAAACGAGAGCCCAGCTGCTGTGAAGGCAGTCCCTCCCCTCGGCCAGCATCCCGCGCGGGCAGTGCCACCCTGCAGCGAGGGAGCCCGAGCTGGGCGCCACGAAATGGAACCTGCAGCAGTTGGCAGTGCTGATAAGGTCACGCTTTTAGAGACCGTGGTGAGAGTAAAAGCCAGCTACTAACAAACATGATATGGAGTGAACTAGGATAAGAAGCCAAGTGATGATTTAAACAATAGGTTTTCTAATACAATGTCATGCAAGTGCCCTAGAACACAGAAAGGAATCCGCTTTGTGTGCAGAAAGAGCCAAAGTCCAACGCCTTTGCTGTAAGAGGCAGCATTTATGTCTACACTTAGGAAAAGAACATTATTGCATTTGACAATGTTTTTTTAAGGCTTGCTATTATTAAAAAGGAAAAATGAATAAAAGAAAGCTTTCTGAAATTAGATGATACTAGATTATTTTTTTATCTAGATTAGCTCCCTTATCCCTTCATGGCACAGCTGCACAAATGCTTGTGGTGGCAGCAAGCAAGAGGCTGAAATGAATGGCCAGCTTGGAAAACACCGGAGAGGGCAGACACTATTTTTTTTTCCATAGCAATGCTGAATGTGTGACCTAAGTTATCTTGCTATTGAAAACATCAAGTCTTTTTATTCTGGTGCAACATATCTGAAATCAGCCAGAGGTAATGCTGACTATCCTTGAATTCATCCTGTATAACGCTTATGGAAGCTTAATTAAATTGTTTACTGTGCACGTGCTCATTACAACTTACTGTGCTCTGTATCTAAAAAACAAAAAGTAATTTTCCTTTGGACCACATTTCATCAGCTGTACAGGTGATCTTTAGAGTAAAGGAATTGTTGGCAGATTACTGACTATGGTTTTCTAAGTCAGTTGTATAATTGAGAACTCCAGGAACTTCAGTGCCTTTAAATTAATCCCATGGGTTACTACTGTACATGCACAATCCCTTCTCTCTGATTTATGCTTCTGAACCTCCATCCCGTAAGAGGAGGATGCTTTTCAACACCATAAAATACCATGCACTGCCATAATATCAAATCCAAATCCAAAATTTGTAAAATATGTTTCATTAAAAATTATTCAAACCCTTCCTTAGTCCACTTAATCATTGCATTGTTCATCTCAAAGGATGAATACAACTTCCCAGCTTATACTAGGCTGGAAATAATACTGGACAAGCTTGTAAGGAGTTAGCTTGGTAGTACACTTCCTTCTTCCATCAGCAATATTAATAAGGAAAAAAAAAATCCTGCAATGCTGGCCTCTATTTACATCTCAGGCCTTTTTCTTACCTGTGGTGTTGGAAAAAACTGGAGAATTCATGATGAGTGAGTGTGAGTTGGAATTAAGAAGTGAAACAAAACCAGATAATTAGTTATTATTTTTATTACATGTCTCCATGGCAAACCTAAGCAACACAAAATAAATAGAAATATGACTCTAAGCAATGCAATGGGTCAGGAATTCCCAGAAATGTCTTATGTCCCAGTATACTCCCTTGCTTATGGATCCTTCAATTCTGCAGGTCAAAGATTCCCAGGTCCCTGTAAATTGCACTTATTCTAAGTAATGCACATTGCTCAGTGACTACACAGGTACATTTTTGCCTGCACTCCTTGCTCTAGCTGCTGCTGACTGCCTCACCCCATAGCCTGGCAACAGAGGCAAACAACTCTGTAAAACTTGCAGTTTGCCCAAACATGTCTGCAGGTGACCCACAAATGTCTGCTTCCCAAAAACACTTAGCAGAACATTCCTTGATCAACAAATAATTACTATGCCATTTTTAAAAGGACTGTAAACTTGTAAAATAGAAGGAAAAGTGCTGAATTTTCCCTTCTTTCCTGATGATTTGCAGGGAGCCCAGAACAGAGTACTGAGTGCTGAACACAAAACCTTCTGGATGATGCTGGAATTGCTTTCTGCACATGAACTCTGGTCTCTGTCACGGGAATATCAATGGCAAGACAAATTGTTCTAACCAGCAGAAATAATGTAAGCTTTAATCAACACTGCTGAAGGACAGTTAGAGGCTTTGCTTATCCTCTACATAGTTTCAGGCAGTTTGGAAACAAGTGCTTAATAATAAAGAATTCATTTCTTTAAAACTGTCATGCAAGAGAGATTCCCAGAGTCTTATTACTTGAACTTACAGGCAGCAGTATTGCTGAGGTGAAATACTTTACTCAGCACCATGGAGTTACAGATAAGGACAGATGCTGAAAACTCATCAAGGGAAGCTTTGCCTACCATGTTTTGAATCACATAAAATACCTGCTGCTGCAAAAGAGCTCTCAAGACATCTCAACTTGTCTGCTTTGCTTACCCACTGACACAGCAGATCCTCCTGGTTTCCATCAGGACTGGACAGTGTCTCCTGCCACTAGACAGCAGTGGCTCTGGTTGATTATAAATGAATGGTGCTGATGGGCTCTGAAAGAAGTTTCATTAATCCTGTCCATACCAGAGGAAAGTTTAATTCTTTTTGAAAAGTGTTTTCTAACATAGCTGAACTGTGTTAGCAAAACAAATTAGCTTGTCCTGGGCACTCCACTAACTGCTTTCAGGGGCATATTCTCTTCCCACTGAAGTAAAAAACAGAGCTCTATTGCATTCCAGGGAACAAGGTTTAACTCTAAGTGTTTCTGACAGTGTTGTCAAGGAGAGGCATCCAAGAAATCCTTCTCTCCACAATGCCTACCCTGACACCTAAAGAGCCAACACACCTCTGGATGTGTTCGCTGGGCAGCTGCCAGCGCATCACAAGTGCATAAACTCAGTCTCAAACTTAATTTGTAGCATAAATCAAGATCATTTGTACACAACAACAGCAGCAAAGTAGAAATTCAAACATCAGAGTAGAGGTGGCTTTGTATTTCTGTCACTGAAGCTGGAGTTTACAGATGGTGAGAAATAAGGGAATTTTGTGAGCAAAAGGTTTTGAACCATATTAAGTAATTAGGCAGTCAGCTTATTCCTTACATTTCCTTGCCACAATAGTCCTATTTCCAGTGCAGGTGTCACTGGAATGTCCCTAGAATGACCCCAAAGGGTCAGAGGAATGATCATAGGACAATTCTCAATAAGTCTTTTTCTTTCAAACTGACCATTAATTTGAGTGCAGTGACATTCCAGAATCATTGATTATTGTCTACCTGATTTTCAGTGATATATGTCTATAAGGAATATATAATTCAGGGATACATATAATATATAATATTTTATATATATATAATATTGTTTACTCTTTAAATAGTAAATACACTTTAAAAATAGGGCTTTTAAATAAAATACACAAGTATTTTAGTTGACATATAATAATTAACTTTAGATATAACCAATGAAATAAAATAGTATTGACAAGATAGTATTTACAGGTTATGTACATAATAGTGACAATCTCAATTCAGAACTGCTTGTTTATTGACCCTGCAGAACCTCTGCTGGAGAAGGAAATCTACCTCACAATGGACTTAAGGAGGATGGTGATAATTTAGAAAGATACATTTAGTTTTTCAACCCTTTTCTATTCCAAAACTTAGAAAGAGAAACTCTGCAAGCAAAAAAGCATTTGTGCTATCATCCCTGTGATGGGAGACTCTATTTCATCTTCACCTTGATAAGACTGAGAGATATTTGTGAGCAATTCCATTTTCCATAATTCAAGAAACACTTCTTTTTTTTTTTCCCCCAAGACCTGTTTTGTTTCAAGTACAACGGCAAAGTACTGGTGTCAAGGATTTACACAGTGTATTCAACTAACACAACGAGCAGCTAGCAAAAGATGGGGGTCCTGTTTTGTGTGTGCACCTGTCAAAGGACACTTACCCATTGCAAGGTGAAGTTCTTTCAAATGCAAACATCGTATTTACTGAAGCACAGAACAAACACATGTGAAGCAGGATGCTGGTCTGTCTGGGATGATTCAGAAAATGGATTTCCTTGACTGGCCATGAACAATAGATGTTTCTGGTAAGCATCCACAAAATCATCGAAAGGCACAAATCCATAGAGAATTCTGTAACTGACAAAAGGCTAACACAGATTCTAGACTCCAAAAATAAAAAAAAAAACAAACAAATCTCCTAATTCCTTTGGCAGGGCTAGGATTTCAGCCTAAAGACTGATTCGAAGATTGCCTCTATTCAGTGAGACGAAAGGTTACGTGAGGAGAAAAAAAAAAAGATGAAAAGAAAGAATGGGACACCACCTAAAAACTTTAAGGCCATCTGTGATTTCACAGTAGCATGAAGAGGAATGCAAATATTCTTCCTGAGAAAACAATAGACAGTTAAATCACAACTCAAAGCCTTGTAAGTTATTGCTATTTTAGCTTGAACTCTTTGTGCAGGGCGGTGAAAGAAAAACTCAGGTAACTCATTCTCTTCATGTTGTGTATTCACATTTTCCTAATCAGGGCAGAACTCAAACATGAGGTTCCCAATATTGTGAAAAGGGGAGTTTTTTCACAGTAAAAAAGGCATAGTTAACAGAAAGCAGGAACTGTCATTACACAATCTTAGCTGGTAGGTTTTCCAATCCAAGTTTTGGAAATAAAAGACATAATGATTTTTTTTCAGAACCTTGACCATAAGTAACTTCAGAATATTTATAAATCAACTGTCTGTGGAGAACATGGCTTAAAACAAAGCTTTTGGAAAAGCATTGATCTGTTCTACTTGAAAGGGTAACAGAAAACAGAAAGAATAGAAAACAGCTTTAATGACTGGTTCAGAACTAGGAGGGTCCCAATGAATAAGGGATATTTATGAATGTATGTACACAATACAAATAAACCCAGACATATATATGGAACTTGTATATAATTACATAAGTATATATAATTACATAAGTATATATACTCCTAGAGGAGCCACCCCTGACTCTTTCTGTAATGATACTCAGTTCTCTCACACTGGTTGCACCAGTATTACAAAACATTCAGAATTCATGCTAGGACAAAAAAATAGGGTTTAAAAATGAAAGTTCCTATGAAGTCATTTGGACAAAACCTTATAACAATATGACATTTTTATACAGCAGTGGGCAACAAAATCTAGACTGACTGACACCACTCAAGGGAACTGGACCAAATTTTACTATATTTGGTAAATGCTGAACTTCAGTGCAGAGTTACCCATTCATTTTGGTTAGACAATATCATTAAAAAGTAAAATAACACAGTTGAAACCCTTTGAGAATACTGCATGCATTTAAATGCAAAATAAAAATGCATGTACTACTCCATTCAGATTCACAGGAGTGACAAATTGTCCTAATAAATCAGTATTTCGATTCAAAATATGTAAAGCTGTACCTATGATAAGGAAATAGGTATTTTTTAGCTGTGAGAAATGTCCAGCTACATGTCTAGCTTCAGTAAACTTTTAACACACTTCTGCATCTCAATGAGGAATATAGATTACCAGATTTTCATTTGCCAGTTTACTGCAAAGCAGACATATGATTCAATCTTTAGAAGGTGGCTCACTTTAAAATCTAATCTCACATTCATATAGCAACTCCTAATGAGCCCTCTAGGAGTAAACAAATTAGTCTCCAGGATGTATTATGCATTAATTAATCAGACTAATAGTATTATGAAATGTGTAATAAATGAAAATTAGTTCCAAGTATAGTACTTGCATTGAAGAATGAACATAGAAGAATTACAACATAATAAAAGTTTTCTCAAATTTCTACCAGTGTCACCTAAATCAACTATACTTCATTAATGACATATTTCTTGCCCATTTAAACTGCATGTTTTGGTGAGACAAATTACAATATTGCATGCTATTTTATTTTTGACTGCCATGGTAAATTCATTTTTTGAAAAATCACTGTTGGTAATCACGGTGAGATATCTAACCTTGCACTGACCCAACTATAACAGCTCACATGCAGCATATAAAGTCACTTCAGTGCAGGAGGGTGGAAAGGGAGTACCACTTACTGCAGTTCTTACACAGAAGAGCTAATTTGGCCCTGAGCAAAAAATGTGAAAGTGCACTTATTCCTAAACAAAATGTACACAGCACTGAAGGACCTGGAGTTTCTAATAGAAACAGGGAGCTGGGGAAGTCTGGGCACTTAATAGAGAGATGCACTGTATTTGTTCCTCTGTTTTCCCCCTTGAATGTGAATGATCTAACTTTTTAAAAGATATTGGAAGAGATCCCACAGGAGAGATGAGATCATTAAACAGATATATTGCATACACTTGCAACTATTTCCTATTTCCATTGAAGTGCTGCCACCATCCCTTCCTCAGGATGATGCTAATGCCTGACCCCCGAGCCTGTAAGGGCCACGCCGTGTCAGGCTGTATCCAAGTGCAATCCATACTCGGCTGAGCACGGCACCCGGACCACACAGAGCAGTGTACAGGGACATACAGCAGTTTTACTAATGGGAACATGTTGGGGGAAAAGCCAGGAGGCAGTAAACCCTGCGTACTAAAACAGACAGGCACACTATGTGAATGCTGCACTAAATAAACAGGCTTATGTGCCAGACGGAATCTCACTCGAATGAATGTGGTGGAAAACCCAGGGTAGAGGCAATGTGAATCTCTAAGACAACAGGCATCACTATAGGCATCGGGTAACTATTTTAAATTGTGATCAGTCCCTTTTGCAACACTTCTGCTGGTTTCAGTTTTAACCACCTCTTAAGAATCTCGTTAACCAGCATTTCCTTTCTTTCATGGCATGAGCTAATGCCAGTAGGAGACTGGATCAAGGGAAATAAATGCTCCAATCACTGATTTTGTCCAGAACTCTCTACATGTAAGCCCACTTAACTACCCACCCACCCCAGACTTCTCATTTCAATAGAACTTGCTCATAGCTATGCCTAAATCTGGCTTACCATTACAAATCAAAAAATAAATGAATAAAAGGCCAGCTCCTGTTCTAAGCTACTTCAAAATTATCGCTGACTGCAGAAAGGGATAATTTAAAGTAAAACCCTTAGCTGTGGTTTTGTCTTCAGAATAACTTGTGAGTAATACACAGACTGGCTTTCTTACCTCAGCCTCCTGAGGTGCTTTCAATATCAAGCTCAGTCAGTATTTTCCCTGCAGGTAGCAGAACTCCAGCTGAATTCAGGTTGCCTACAACTATCACATCTGTTCATAGCATAGTGTAATAAGCCTTTAGGAAAGATGTGTTTGTCCAGCTACAGTCTTTCCTAAGGATAGGAGAGATGTGCAAACCAGTCAGAATCCCAGGATCTTTCCGTATGTGCTATATTTTCTCACATACACAACTAAATCGGTTTTTCCCCAGGATTTTCTTCCAGACTTAGTTCCCAGCAGTATTCCAGCATTAAAAACAACTGAAATGAACCACATTGCCACCTTGACAGAGCAGAGGTGAGACACCACTGTCCTTCCCCATTTTCCCCCTGCATACCATCACACAACCACAGTGGGATACAGGAGGAGCATCACGTGTTCTCTTTCAAGAAAGAAATGTGGCCTCTAAGTTGCTACAGCTGCCAGTATGCGTGGGCAGTATTCAGCAACAAGATTGAACACAATTTTTTTTTTTTTCTTTTGAGCCAGAGCTCAACCCAAAGTTCTGGAAACAGCTTTAGTATTCCAGTGTTGCATAGTCAACATATAAGCTTAAGTTAAGGTGTAGGGAACAAAACCCTATTAACTTAAATTGTATCTCCTATTGACTTTGGAGGGATGTACATCTGTGGAAGAGAGAACTCTTAGTACAGACTGAAAGAAGCAGAATAACTCTGGCATTAAATCATCCTTTTATTTTAAGAAAAGGTTAATTTGTAAAACAAATTGAGCTTCATTAGGGACTAATTGACTGGAAAATTTTCTTTTAAAATGTCTTCTAATTATACAGGTGAAAAAAAATCTTTTCAAAGCACTTTTATAATTAAAAATCATTCTTGATAAATTTCTTTTAACATTTATTCAAGAAAGAAACAGTACAGGAAGGTTTAGCCAAGAGATAAGCATCACAGTCCACACCAGTGCAACAAATACAACAGGATAAATATATCAGAAAGACAATGTCTGTGGTTGCTGGGAACAATCTAGAAAGAAATCCGTAAGCAAGTTCGAACCATCAAAGGAAAACATGAGATTTTCTGCTGGCGTGATTCAGCAGAGACTGAGTTCTCTTTTCACAACTGTAAAATGAACACCAAAGACAAGAAGACTTATCTCACTAGGAAATATCCTCCCCCAAAAGGTGTGTTAGACTTCTCCTCTTCACCATGTTGCTTGAAATACAACGGCAGGTGTCATTCACGAGAATAATTATTTTTGTCTTTTTCTTTATCCCTGCCATAGTAGTGTGAAGAACACCTTTGGATAAACACAGAGAAAACTTTCTAGTGTAATTTTAGGGTAAGAAAATTGTGTTTTTAAGTAAAATTACATATTGCTTTGCTTATTTTATTTCTTTAACTTTTGCATATGTCACAAACATTTGGGGGGGGTTGGATACTGTGAGAACTGTTTTCTTTGAACTTGACTTGAAGCTACCTCAAGTCAAGGGTGATTCCAAAATGGTTAGGGAAGAATGAGGTGTTCCCAACATCACGGGGCACAGATCTACAAACTGAGTACCAGGACACCCCAACATCCAGGTTCTGAGTTTCCGAGCCTAGTTCTCAGAGAATCAAAAAATGCTCTTAAAGATGCTTAATGGAGAACCAGACAATAAAATCTATAGAAGCATCACAAAGCACAGGCTGAGACAAAGATCAGGAGGAAGGCAATTGTCTCCAGATATCAAGCTGTAATAAAAGAAAGCTTTCTCATAGCAGAATACCGCAGGGAACACTTGAACATCAATGGCATTTGGGAGCATGTAAGACTTGATTTTTGGTCTTTATGCATGTAACACAACTAATAGTTTATCCAAAAGAACACTAATACAAGGGGACATTGGTTTAGAGAACTAGAAGGGTATAAACTCACTGAAAAAAACCTGGTGATTAGCAAAGATGGGCATAGTAAAGAACTGTTACCTAAATAAAAGGTAGAATTGTATGAACTGAGAAATGTCTCTGTGTGAAAGACAGCTAAAACTAGTACAGCTGGACTTAAAAGATATCTGGAATTCAATCAAGTGGCCTATAACAAGCAGAATGCTCCAAAAGGCTAGAAGGCATTTAAAATTATGCTAGTTGAGCTACTGGGAAAGCCTTTGTCCCTGAAAGAATGGCCTCAGGTTGGGATAATCAGGAATGGTATAAATTAGCCCATGATATGGAAACCTGGTAGTGTTGGAAGCTGACTAACCCAGAGGCAAAGCAACTCATCCAAGAGACTGCACGTTTTTGTCAGACTCTATTCACAGAGTAACAAAGGATTATATAAGTGAGGAATAAAAGAAGTTTGTTTGAAGAGTAAAATAATAGCAGATGATCAGAGGTCTTCTTTTAAATTTGAAAGAGAAATTCTGTTTGCAGCCTCTCATGCTCAGGGACTACACTAGCTTTACCACCTGCTTAAAAAGGATATATTAAGAAAGAGTAGAATATCCTAGAGCTGTACTCTCAGAAACTCCAGAACTTCAAGAAACAGGATAGGTTAATTTCAATATATTATATCCTTTTTATATATTGCCAGCAGAGGCATGAAATAATGAAGAAATTGATTCAGAGCCAGAAAAATAAGACACAGAACCAACATTTTATCCCTCTGCAACTTAGTCTTCCTTTATTTACACCCCAAGAACTACATACATCCTTTTCCCCAGGACACTGCATGGCAGCTGAGATTCAGCTAATTATTCACTGCAATTCCCAAATATTGGACTGTTGCTAATATACTCACCTATCTTGATGAGATGGCTTACAATGTGTGGGCCATGGGCTATAGATACGGCCATCTGACCAAGTTTCAGAAATTTCTATCACTATTTCATTTTCTACTACAGATATCTCTGAAAGTTGGCTGATATTCAACTTCATTTTAAAAAGGTAGTATTTTAAGTGCATGACTTTTTAATGGAACTGGTGAAAAGAACTTAGAAAAATTATTGTGATGTCAATGAACACATTTCAGTACTGTAAAGGCAGAGTCCCCTTTCTCATTTCTTCTTTACAAATCTAATTCCTAAGTGATTAAATAGAAACTCAGCTTGTTGAGGCAATAGTTCAGCTGGAATGAAAGGAACGGGTTTGTCAGAAGCCCTTGTGTGGAAAGTGCTCTGAATAGCATTTGTTCCCCTCTGATCCCCGCTGCAACTTCATGCTTGGCATTTTACACCACACTTCAAACACAGAACGAGACTCACAGGAAAACAATAATGAAACCTGTTGAACTTCTGTGTTAATCTCTTAAGTTTTCACCTTCTTTGTCCACAGATTCTCCACATGACAGATGGACAGCTGCCAAATAGACATCCTTTTTATGAACTCACATTTATCTTCCTTCCCTTAAGTGAGCACAAGGTGGTTACACACACTCAGGGATCGAGACAATGATAACTATTCCCAACACAAAACAGGAAGATATTATAAATCAACTGCACAAGACTTATTTTTAGTAAATAGAAAATGATTAAGCTAAATTTGCCTAGATAAATAGTGATTATGTAGGATGTAAGTCCTTTTTTGATGCATACATGCAAGCTGCATTAATATTAATGAGCCACATATGCCTTGAGAAGACACAATCATTGTTCACTGAATGAAATGTTCTACCTAGTCCTCAAATATAAAGATACAAAGACAGTAATCACTTATTAGCTCATTGCATATAGGCTGGTGGTGGAAATAAAGCACTCTGATGGAATGCCCTGATTGTAAGCTCCCAAAACAGTGTCCCTTGCAACCATTTCAAAGCAGTTAAAATCTTACTGGCGTATTCCAAGTACCTACTGCTGTCAGGGCTTGCTGTCACTAAGAAACCAATGAAGTGATTTGCATTTGGAGTGTGATTGTAAAGCAGCAACATAATACACTGTGATTAGGAGACTGAGTGAACCACTTCGAAAAAGAAGGAGCCCAGGATTAAAACTTAATGTGACTTATATGTTGGTTTCATTTTTTTCTACTACAAACTCTATTACTCCAAAAAGGCTGCAAGTCTACTAATACATGTCCAGTTCCAATAATACACAGCTAAGCTGATGGGAATCTAAAGCCTCTGCTGAACTTGACAGATCTACACTGATTTCTGTTTCTGACAGTCTGGATCAAGATTCACAGTTACTATGCGTTGTGAGTAAAGCAACATGGAAGTTACTACTTCTTGACTGTAGGATTCAGCTTTGGAAAAAAATTATTTAGTTTTTGGTGCTGATAAGAGCCATATCCACCAAAAGTCTGAGCCAGAGCCCGGGGCTGAAATACCAGTCTGTCACCTTCTATGTCAGTGTATTCTTGTCTGTGTGTTCATAGCCCACTGTCCCTCCTTCCACTCCACACTGAATACCTACTTGCAAATAGTTTCACACTAAAGACATCACTGGAAAGTGGTGCAGGACCCCAGATTGCAGAGCAGTGCTCCCCAAGGACCCAAATTCAAGTGCTTCATTGTGTTTTCAGGCTTTCATATAAGAGTACAAACCTGTTTGAAATGTATTTTGGAGTTTGCAGCAGTATAAACTGAAGAGTAGGCTTTGCCCTTGAGTTCTCATACTCCAGAGTATGGGTAAATTCTAAATCACCTCTGTAAGGCCAGAATTAGGCACATATATAAATGAAATGGTTTTTTCCCTGACTACTTTTGCTATTTCAAATGTTAGCCAGCAACAGAGGCTAGGAAATGCTAAGAGCATTCACTAGAATGGGTGCCCTTCTCTCTCAGCAGCATTTCCCAAAGATTAAGAAATGTTCCTTTACCAGTATGGCAAGAGCAATAGTTTGGGATAATGCACTGTTTTTCAGCCTCAGCTTTACTTTGAAGAAACTGCATAGGTAATTTATACACATTATGACTGCTCAGAAAATAACCAAAATAGAAGTTACCTGTGTAACCAATGCCTGTTTGTGTTTGCAAAGAAGCCACATGAGTCAGGAGATGTGAATTCCCCACTGGGAACAGTGGGTGCTAATTCACATGACAATGATGTAATGATACCCTCTGGGAGCAGTAATATGACATTTCTGTTGGGAAAGTCAACAGAAAAAATTTCCACCCCCGTTTTTCAACAACTTTTTCTCAAAACTAGGCCAATTTGTTCATCTTCAGCTATCTGAGAGGCTGTTTTTGAAACAGCATAACAGAAACAAACAAAGAAAATGTTGAAAAAGAAGAAAAAAAAGGTAGTGAACTGGACTTAATGAAAGACAACAAGAAGAAAGCTTTATATATGCTGGGGGACAAGGGGAAGTCAGCTGGTTCCAGTAATGACAACTGCAGAATTCCATCTGACTGCACATTTACATTCCTTTCTGTTTGGTTTTTCATTTTGTTTGTTTTTGTTGTGGTTTAACCTCAGCTGGCAACAAAGTACCCCAGCCAAAAGCAGCACAGCTTTTTAAACAGAACTGAAAACCAGTTCTTCATTTTCAGCTTGTTCATATATTGGAGCTTAGGCTTGGGGAGCTGATGATGGAATGTGATGATATTTACCTTGTAATGCCACTCATGGTGCTACTTTATAACAAGATGGTTCTGGGGAGATGTGGGAGAGATTTAAATAGCATTATACTGTATTTGCCAAACCATATTGCTAAATCCTAATTCTATAGGACTTACTAAATCACTCATTGCTGCAGTAACTGCCATGAAAAATACAACCATGTTTATTCCATTTGGTTGTTGAGGTTTTTCGGATTTTGTTGGATTTTGTTCGGGTTTTTTTTAGCTAAACATCTGATGTTTTATCCACATGTAACATTGCAGGTGTTGAAAGCTTGAATTGGTCAGACTGGATCAGAAGGACATCCCATGAGGCAAATTTCCTATTTCCTTCCATGATGTGGAAATTCTTGCATTACTCTATTTACTATGACATTATTAGAATTTTCTGTTAGTCTTAAAGTTAGGGAATGTGTTAAGTGCTTATTTAGTGACAAGCACAATCCCACTTTGTGTAAATCCAGGAGAAGGGAAGGTGACAAAACTTTTTTGGAACTGTCAGAGTATTACGACGTATCAGCTTCTAACTAAACCAGAAAAGTGTATTTCAGAAACACATGGGCTAAAGCTTTTTGTCTTTATTCCTTGAATAGCAGTGGGTATCTCTACATCTCAGGCCAACCACCTACCACCATTCTTCAGCATGTCCTACAAGTTGTAATATTAGCGCTGATGAAAAGTGTAATTGCATCTGATTTTAAAAATGTAGTTTCTTACTGCATAACTACAAGATGTTGACTCCCACAACTGAAGAACACAAATTCTTTTGTGACGAAAGTAATCAACAATTCAATATATCAGTATCTTCTGTCAATACAATGCAGTAACCGTTTAAAAAAACCAGTGCAAATATGACATTAGTCGGGGATTTAAGATGAAGGTCCTCACCACACACAAAGGGTATGAGTTTAAGGTCCAAACTACAAGACGAATTAGGGAATTATTTTCCCTAAATAAAGTGCTGGAATTTCCATGCGAAAAATAATAGCCAAAAAAATCCATGCAACTTTAAAAACTTTTTCATAAATAGCAAACAAGAAGAAATAGTCAGGAAAAAAAAAAAAAAAAGAAACAATCCCCCACTGCCAAGCCACAGTGTAATGCTCTAGATGGATACTTTTTCTGCCCCTTAGAAAGACTGAAGATACTGTCCAGATTGTTATGGGCTGTGGAGAGCTGAAAATTCTGGTATAAGTTGTTAGAAATGAAACTGTAACTCAGAACAAAACCCCCAAAAACCCATTAAAGAATATATCTAAATTTCAGTTGTTTTATACATGCAGGAAAGAACCGTATGTACATATATAACTATCCTCAAATATATAAAAAGAAAAATAACAGTAACAGTGGAAGAGATTCTGATTAAAATTGACTTTTAAGTTAAAATTCAGTGTTCTTTGAGATGTAAAGGTGTATCAAATGGGCATCAAAATTTCAAAACTATTCTTTCAAATGTAAATTCTTTTAGAGGAGTGTTATTGTTATTCAACTTCCAGGAGAAATGAAATACAAAGTTCTTATATATTTTAAGGAGGGGAAAGTGTTTCACTCGAGTTTGCTTTATGATTTTCCCATACAAAAGTAAAACTACAGATAAATAAAATAATAACTTGGGGGTTTAAAAAATAGTTCAGTTTCACAGTTCAACAGAGAATAAGCCCATTGCTCAGAAAGGCAAAGGACTGAAAAGAGGGAATCAACATTTTTAAAACCGCTGGTTACTCCAAATTAGTCTGTAGTATTCTTTTATGTGCCCTTCAATTAATTCAATAAATCCCCATTAAAAGACTGCTAGCACCATCACTTGTAGTTTAGATAGCAGCTCCCTCCAAACTGAGATGGGAAAAGGGAGAGGCTTTCTACTGTTTTGACACAAAATGTAGAATCTCTAATCTAAGTCTGGAAGTTACCAGCTCAGTTCTCTGTGTGTTTCCAAACGGCATTTTAGTGCTTCAGCAACTTGTCCTGACAGCACAATCTCCTGAAGGACTCATTTCTCCAGCTCCTCCTCCCTTTCCACCAGTTCTACGGAAATTATTCTTCCAGAATTTAAAAGTACACTGACAGCCATACTGACTACTTTTGTATCCCTTTATATGATTTTTTTCTTGCCTCTTTTTCATAATCTCCTGAAACCAACCACAGGCTACTATTTTCCATTCAGACAGGAAAACAAAAGGAATAGTCCACTGGTCTATTTTGTGCTCATGCTAGGTTTGGGACTGCTCGTTGTGGGATACTGTGGGCTTGTGCATGGACGAGGTTCTCAGGATACTGACCCCAGAAAAGTTGCAGTCGAGATCGACAACAGTATGAGCTGCTTGAATCCCTGTTTACTATAGAAATCGCTGGCCTGGAAGAATCTGTACCCTGAACATGAAAGTAACAACCCACTCCTTCCCACTGGATTTGCATTGCAAAGGAAAGAATTCCTGTAAATACAGATTGCTTCAAACCCTTCACACCACCTTGTCACTCCTCTTTTCAACTCCTTTCAAAGCTCCAATGACTTTAAATACACAGAAACTCCCTCCCATTCACTACTGGACTAGTTTTGAAGTAGAAGTGATTACAGGTATTCTCACAGAAAGTTGAAGAAATAGATCATTGAGGTTTCTTGATTGAAAAAGCCTTTGTTCTTTCAAATTGATAGACTTCTTGAAAACATATCAATTATGAGGAAATTTCACTGAAAGGAAGTATCAGACTGGAACATTCTTCCTTCAGATCATGGATGATCCAGTAGAATTTTTCAGGTCCCTTCCAGGCCTGTGCACTGCTTGTGGTCATTCTGATCAGAAGGAAATATTTTCATTCTGGTTCATGTCTAATGTGACAGCAAAGCAGTAATTTAATGCAGATAAAATTGTATCTCAACATTTACTTTTATCTTTGTAGAATTATATCACATGATGATTCTCAACAATCCCTTTAACAGTTTTTACTTGTTTCCCCTATATTAGCATTGTTGATACTAAAATTTGAATTAAGCAGTTCTGCATTTCCAACAGAGTATGAGCTTTAGCTGTTCATTACTCCTAATGATACAGAATAAAATTTGATTCGTTTTTCTATTTAATTTATTTAAACACATTAGAAGCTTTGGTGGTATTGAGGAAATTCTATTGGCAAAAAACTGCATGGAAAAAAGAATGATAGCAGAATGTTATTGATTCCTGTGGGTTTTTTTCTGGAATACCTGAGCAAGGAAACAGTACCAGAAGTTCCTAGAATTATGCTAAAAATGGCTGAGAAAGGAAAGATAATAGTAAGGAAGCGGCACTGGCCTCAGGTGCAGTAACACTACAGTTGTCTGAAACACTATCAAAATTAAAAATATATAAACCACATAAAATTAGAAGTTTTGCCATTTCTTTGTGAAGTATCTAGATGGATGCTACTTGATGATATTCCTTGGCTATGCCAGCTCCTAAATTCAATCTTATATTTCAATGTTGGACTGAGTATTTTGTTAGTGTTTGACATCTACAAAATATGCCCATTAAGCAAATTATGTATGGATTATGAAATAAGAAATTACTCTGAATTAAGCCACCTCCCATCAAATATTCCAAGACCAACAAAATAGATCACTTTGACAGATGTGAGGCTTCTTCAAACCATTTGTACAATATCTTCTAGCAACTGAGAATATTTCCAAATTTAGGTTTGAGACAGTCTTTTTCATTTACTGCTTTCTCCTTCAGACTGTCAGTCTTGATGAGGAAGTATTTTCCCACAGAAAAATATTCTCCAGAATATCCCAGCCTATCTCTGCTTACCAATCTCGTAAGCAGGTGCAGAAATCCAAATCTGAGCCTGCTTCACTCAGAATTTTAACGAAGTTCCAAGCAGGCAGAGCATTCCCACTGATCTGAAATTCAGCTCCATTGCAGGAGCCCTATTAGGGTGAAATGCTCTGCAAGGCATAGAAATCCTGACTCACAGACCCCATTAGTGAAACTCTTCCAGTTGCATTTACCCTGTCTGAGATGCAGCCTCTGGCTCTAGAGACAGTTGGCTTTCTGTAAATGCCCAGCCTCCAATTGTGTTTAGCAGGTGACAACGGTTTTAGTTCTAAATATGACCTGAACTATTCTCTCTACAGAACCTTCTGTAGCTGCTAACAGTATTTAGGAAGCACTGCATTAACCAATCATTTTCAAAAGGTTTAAGATGAAGCAGCCCAGTGCCTGTGCAGTTCTGACCACAGACATGTCTCCAGCCTTTTGATCTCACAACTTTGTTCTGCAAGATGCAGGAGGGTCTGGCTCTGATCCAGCAACAACCATGAACCCCAGCTCAACTTCTGATAGAAGAGTAACTCTGTGAAAGCTGAAGATATTTATATGTTCTAGTTAGGCAGAATACAAGCTTTTAAAGGATTCAAAGGCTCTTAATTGAATATCTGTACTTTCTCACATAATACCCTTGAAACGGGAGTATTCATTTTCAAGAGAACTCTCCAGAGAACTTGAAGTTTACAGAAGTAGGGTGTTTGTTCGTTTGTTCTCATTAATTTTATTTGTGTACTGTGGATAATATCTATTGGTATTATACTCTGCCTAGTGTGGCTGATATAGAAGTAAAAGCTTCTTGTACAAATCAAGGATCACAGAATCAGGTCCTTCTTTTTGTTGTGTTGTATTGGCAGATGAAGACAGAAAGAAATAAGTTATTTCCTAAAGCAGTGGGGAATGTGGTAGCCTTTCTTTTTAACCTCAGATTTATTCACTTTGATGTTGAGGGTATATAAGATTAAGAAATGCTCAATTTCTTGACTGTTAAACTCTGCCTGCTTGTAGCTGATGATTCATGGCTTATTGTTTCTCTAATAGTTCACAGTTAATTGGTATTGTGAAGAATTAAAGATTAACTGTCGAAATGTAAAAGTGTCAGGACTTTTATTTAAGGGAAAGAACAGAAAATATCTGCAGATGAAGAACCACTATCTAAATAACCTCACACAATATCTACAGAGCTACAAAATCAACCTTTATCCCATTGCACATGAGAGAATGCTTTTAAATAAGGCAGTTTCAATTTTATAGCATCCCATAACTTGCAATCAGCAACTCTTTATTAAAACTGAAATAAGCACCTCACAGACAATGGGTATTTCTTATATTTTTTTTGCACGACCAAAAATAGGATTCACATTAAACTGAAAATTGGGTCATGCTTCAGCACACAGTAATTTGACCTAAAGATAACATTCCTATACCACAGTTACAAGATGTGCCTTTCAGACAATGAAAACGTTTAAGAACTACAATTTTAGGTAGTTTGTATAATGTAAAAATGTCTGTCATGCTCCTGGAATCCAAAATATAATGAAACCTTTCATTCTTGGCTGTACATAGCACTGTAGTATTGTATCACGGCATAATGTTGGCACAAGAGAAGGAACACAACAGGAAAAATGACATGTCTGATTTCATCCAGTGGTTTATTTCGTACTAATAATCTGCTGCAAAACTGAACTTACAATTTGTAGGAGGTAAGACAAGTGTTTATTGGTGCCTGGGTGCACCATGAGAAAAGCCCTCAATTCTTTGATCATGGCAAACTTTGTAGCACCCTGAAGGCATGTTTCACTCAGCTCAGGTAGATCAGGCAGGATTCAGATCAAGCAACAAAACACAGGTCATTTACTAGGTACCAATTATACTGGGCTGCAAGCCCGTCACTGACATATTTAGAGACTAAAAAACTTCAGGCAAGAGAAAAAGAAGAAAAGAAAAAGAAAAAAAGAAGTAAGAACAATTGTGCAACTAGAAATAAGAAACCAAAGACCCTGAATATTACAGATAACAACAATGCTAACATTGTTTGGATATAATTTACTGTTACCTTCAGATGGCATTTTTCAGCATTTAAATCAAATACCTCGCAATGATCTTTTCCCATTGCAAAGTTTAATAAAGCACAGACCCCACTGCCCATAAATATCCACATAGAGCTGTATCTTATGAAAATGATAACTCCGACAGCACAGCCTCCCTCTGCTGCCTAGTAATGAGTGACTTGGACACCACCTGACAGTTCAACCTCAGATAAATATTTCAAACATATCATGCAAGAGATTCTCAGATCAATCCCCACCTCCAAGAAACCAGTGAAGTGAGACAGAAAGCCATTTTGAACTGGTGCACCAGAGCAGAACACAAACAGCAGTTTTCCTTGGTTTTTGGGGTGAGGAAGGGTGTGTTGTTTCCTTTTAGCCTGTGCCAGAGTAGAGTGATTAAAGGTAAGACACTGATCTGTGCATTTGACGCCTCAATACTAGAACACCTCCAGGAATTTGGACACATATGCACAGTGAACTCCTGTTGCATTCCTTGTATAATGCTCTGACATAGAATTAACAGAGTGTACAATGCCTACAAAATAATTTCCAAATGGCTTCATAAAAAGTCTCTCAAACAGCAGCACACCAGACTTCTGAATCTGTGATCCTCTTCCCTCCATACACAAAATGGGCACATACTGAAAAACAGCAAACAGACTAAAATATCCTGCTTATAGCACATTAGCTTTGAAGTCCATGAGATAAGCAAGTGAATTGTCTTTGCAACACCTGAGAAAGGGAATTTATTTACAGATATGGAAAATGGGTAAATCCTTATTTAAATAATTTGAATCAGTCAATAATAAGCCTGCCAACAGAGAGAGAATTAAAGCTACCAGAATATTTTCCAGATATGGTGGAATACACTTTGACCAACATTTACCTTGGACCAATGCCTCTTTAGAGCTGCATAATCAGAACAAAACTATGTTCAATAAGGCTCAAAATCAAGCCTTCATCCATGATGATAGAAAAAAATGGCTCAGCCACACGTTTTTACCCAGCTCCACAGCTAAATTCATGTGCTCATTTAGCAGAATACGCCATCTTTTAAGACAGCAAAGAATCAAACTAAAACAAGTCTGTAGGTCAAAGCATGATGGATAATCAGATCCTGGACCCCAGGGCTGATCACACCATTTTCAGACATTTTAAGTAATGGTATCCATCCTATTGGCCGTGCCCAGGGTAACTGCTCCCCCTGTTATCCTCCCCACCTTTGCTCACAGTACATCACTGGGAACTGTGCCACTGGAATTGAGCACAGCACAGCAAATTCATCCTGCTGAACATGCAGCAAACGTGGAGCCCAGCAGAAGCTCATCCTTTGTTCAGGTCATGTGAGCACACACCTCTTTCCAACTTGTCCAGGCTGCTCCTGAGCTACGATCTCACCGGGATATTTATTACGCATGTCAGTATGCTTGGAGCTCCACTAGGCATCTCTGCACTTCACTCCATTGCACTACATAGATAGATGTGAAGGAATTTCCTATTCCCTATTAAAATCCATTTTAAAATATATATCATCTTATATTTCAAAAGGAAAATTAGACATGGTGATTTATATTGCATAAATTAGGAACAGAGCACTGTGCTGGCATTTAAACAAACATTTTTAATCAATTAATAGGGCAAGAAAGGGGAAAAAAACCCAAATCAAACCAAAATCATGAGGATGGAAGTTTAAAATAAAAAAAAATAGAAAAAAAAGGAGAGAACCGAGACTAATTATCTGTATTTAAACATGTGAAGATCTTACTGAGTCTACAAGGTTGAGATCTTGTTCCCTAATCAAGTGCATCAAAGGCATTCCCCAAGGCTCACAGCAAAACTGCAGAACATCCATACAAATCATTTTTATTCAAGAAAGGCCCTGAAGTGGAGTGAGTTTTCCTCCCCTCTCTGTCACACTGCTGCACAGCACTGTGTTCCCGGAGGTGTACACTCCTGTGTCACAAGGCTTTGCAGATTCACACTGACATTCCAAATGAGCTCTTTACTTTTGTTCTGCTTTATTAATTATTAAGAGGGCCAGACTCTGCTCTCTTACTCTGCCCACAACCTCTTGAACATCACTACCTCCAGAGTGTAAATTAAGTCAGATTTTGGCCATCATTTGGCGAGCACTATATAATTTAATGTTCTTCAACGTTCAGAATGATTGAAGGACTTAATTTACTAATAATTTACTGCATGAAGGGGTGATACTGAGTTTAGTTCTATTTTAAGGGGCTAATATAATGCATAAGTAGTTGTATATAAGCTGTACATTTTCAAACCTTTGTTCTGACTGTAAAATGTCAATTGGACTCATTCTGGTATTTTGCTGCCTCAAAAAACATGCTGTGAATTTGTTGCTGCCATAAATGCTTAATGTAAGACCTAACTGTGCAATGCTGTGGGAATTCTGGTTTTAAAACTTATGAAAGAAACATTTTACTTATATTTTTTCCTCTCATGTCAAAAAAGAGTATAGACTTCAGCGTCACAATCATAATAGATGCATAGTAACTTGCAGAAAATCATAAGGAGTTGTTGTAACCTTCTACTTTTTCCTTCAAAAAAGGAAACATGTATAACATGATTCCCAGTGGGGGGAGAAATGTCACTGTGAGTAGCAGTTATGTCTTATTAGAAATTTGACTCAAAATCTTCAACCTCTACACTTGTCTAATTTTTGCCTAGAGAGAGTCAAAGAAACAGATAAAAGATTACCCATATTTTCTTTCAGTTATCATCATGTTATGGAATAATCACTTAATAAACATAGATTGCACTTCTAACACAATAATCAGCCGGCACAGTGCTTGATTTTTTTCTTTTTACTTTCTAACTTAATAAGCACAATTTTGCTGTGCCCAATTCTAGAACAATTAATAGTATTCAGCTGCATTTAGCAACTTACAGATCTGGCACTTAAGACAGCAATGTGCCCACAATTCCACAGAGAGCTCAAAACTTGCAGAGAATTGCCAAAAAATTACCCCTAAAAACTAGTTATTTGAAACATAGGCTGTACAGGCCTGGATTCAAAGTTTCTGTAATTTCTTTATTTGCTTATTTTTATTTCTTCCTGTAAAAGCTACTTTTACTTCTCAGGAATGTAAAACAAGCCTCAGAGTTCTTCCTTAAACCAGAGAACACAAAACCTGCCGTGACTAGAAATCTTGGTATGATATTATGCTTTTCAACTAACAGCACTGGAAAAGAAAGCAGGCATTTGTAAGCTGGTCTAACATTGAAGTGTGAGAAGCCTGAGTTATGGTACAGAATAAAGCACAGCTAAAACATTCGTTTGATCTGGGTTATTCTTCACACAGAATAAAGCAACAGAGATTGTGGACTGGAGTTAACTTTTGTCCTCACAGCTCGTGTGGGGCTGTGTTTGGGGCCTCTCGGTGACACCGTGCTGGGGACACAGGGAGGTTTGAGCTTTTGCTGAGCAGTGCAGTAACAGTCACGGAGTGAGCGCGAGCAGCTGGGAGGGGACAGCAGGGACAGCTGTCCCAAACTGACCCCAGGGGCAGCTCATCCTCTATCCAGCCTGTGTCCAGCGACAAAAGCTGTGCAAAGAGAGGAGCGGGGGGGGCCATGGCATGGCATTTGTCTTCCAAGTAAATTACTGGAATAGATTTGCTGTCAGAGTGCAGTCAAAGGGAGGCTGTGAGGCCCTGGAGAGATGGAGTTAGGAAGACGTTAGACTTGGCTAAGGAATCTTTCTGCCTGTGAAGGATGAAGGGAATTCACCTGCATTGTCCAGAAAGGGAGGGAATCTGATCTCCCAGAGTGAGCCAGTGTCCCAGTCAGTGACACTCCAATCTTCATCACAAAGTGAAATCCCTCTGAGCTTAGCTCCCAGTGACGTCAGAGAGTGGGGCTGGGGAAATGGGCAAGACAGACAAACGCTAAAAGATATTTCAAATATCATTAATTCCTTGTCTAAAGTTATCCTGGGTTTTTCTTGACCCTGGTTTGTTAGAGTAGGGGTTATTTTAAATTTCAGCTCTTCTCACCATTGCTGACAGAGATCTTTTTGGAAATCTGAGGTTAATATAGTCATGCCCTAGGGAGCTTTAAGAGAGGAAGATCCACATCTTTTCAAGCAAGAGGCATATCAGTTCTTAATTCACCAGTATTTTGAAGACACTCAAATTAATTAGATTATTAATTTCCATTTCTCTGTCTCTAAGCATCTAGCTAACAACTAGACTGAATCTCCCTATTTATTTACATATGTCATGCAGAGAGGCATGATACAGACTTCTACTTTGTTTGACTGCTTCAACAACATGAACATGGATCAGTGGGAAATGCACTCCTTGATCCAAGGTAATTTGGCCTGGTTGTACCTGATTGAAACCTGCTCCACCAACAGTGTTTCAATACCATACAGTTGTTCTCTGTGAAACAAACTGGCAGACCAGTCTTGCATCCCCGAGCCCTAGAAAATCCTTGAAGCAATTTGATGGTGAAAGCAAATGCCCAAGATTTCATATATATATAAATATAGATAGATAGATATAAACATATATATAAATATAACCATATATATACACATGTCCACCTTGTCAGTCCCTTCCAACTCAGGATACTCTGTGATCCTATATACTATTACATATATATGTGTATTTCGTATATATGTGTGCATGTGCATATATATAGCACATGTGCTATATATTCTACTTAATAGTTATGATTGCAACCTTGCTTCATTTGGTTTTTTTATAATTCACATGGGGTTTTTTATGCATTATCTAAGAAGTCGTTGCTCCTCTTTGCAAACCCCAAGTGAATTATACAGATGCACTGTTTCCCTCAGACTGCTGATGGGCATGTCCAAGAGAATTCCTAGATAACCGTATATCAGGCAAGTGGCTGTGCTCTTAATTAAGGAAAGAGATACTTCCCCACGGAGGTAAGATCATTTAGATCAGTCAGTCTCACATAACTATGACCAAAGGAGTTGGGGATTTTTTGGTGGGGGAGATATTTTTTCTTCCTTTTAATTTCTAAGTTTTGGAGCTCATTGAGGAAGAAGCTATAGCTGAAGCTTTGCATATAAATTTTGGGTAAGTGTAAGTTTGGGGACAGAAGTACCATAGCCTCAATGAATTCTGCCCTGCATTACTCTCTGCTCATTTACACAGTCCAGTAAAAAAACAGTGTATGGTATTTGCTGCATCTGTAGTATGTGACAACCTAGAAGACAGCTGGCAATGGAGCTTTACCCTAATTGAGGGGTTTCCTGATTGCTGCCACAAATCCTGAGTGTTTTGCTGCAAGGCTTAGCCAGCACACATTAAACTGAAGATATCAGGATTCTCAGCTCTACAGAGATGAAAGAGACCTAGGCCAATATAGCTGTTGAGACTTCCAAGCAGTGTAATTCCATTGATTTTAGTGCTGTCTTACTGGGGGTATCTGTACCCACCAGCTATCTATACCTACTGAGAACACAGAAGAGAAATACTCCAACCACTGGAATCTGAAACCAGATGATTACAATATCCTTGTGATTACTTTGATTCATTTAGTTTATCATAGGATAAGATATTCACCAATATTTGAATTATTTTCCAGCTCAGGCTTGATCTTGGTTGGCAAGCAGGCAGGAAGGTAAAGTATGGAAGAGCAGGTATCTCCCCTCTCCCTTTCAAATCTGTTACTATTTAACAGGTGCAATTTCCCTGGGATCGTTTTGTGTCAGAGAATAAAGTGATACTGTTATTTTTAAATATATGGGGTAAAAATCATAATAGGGATATGATATACTGTCCAAGTTAGGCATTTTCAAATTTACTTCAACACTTCAAGATTGATTTTGCCATAAACATGTAAGTCTGATCATCTGTGTTTGTGCAACAGGCAGGGTTAAAAACCTCACAACCTTAATATCAGGAGTAACTAAAAATATCTTCCCTCTTTTCCATCTCCACTGCCTAATCCTACATCGCAACTTCTGCAAGAATAGGTGTCCCTGAAGGTCCTATAATCCTAGAATGGTTTGGATTGGAAGGGACCTTAAAGCTCATCCAGTCCCACCCCCTGCCACGGGCAGAGACACCTTCCACTATCCCAGGTTGCTCCAAGCCCTGTCCAACGTGGCCTTGGACACCTCCAGGGATGGGGCAGCCACAGCTTCTCTGGGCACCCTGTGCCAGGGCCTCACCACCCTCACAGGGAAGAATTTCTTCCTCATATCTAAGCCAAACCTCCTCAGTTTCAGGTTAAAGCCATTCCCCCTTTTCCTATTACTACACATCTTTGTAAAAAGTCCCTCTCCAGCTCTCTTGAAGCCCTTTAGGCACTGGAAGAGTCTCTAAGGTCTCTCCAGAGCCTTCTCTTCTCCAGACTGAACAATCTCAGTCTGTATGCAGAGCAGAGGGGCTCCAGCTCTCTGAGCATCTTCATGGCCTCCTCTGGACTCCAACAAGTCCACGTGCTTTATGTTTAATATGCTTATTAGATTAAAACCATAGAACCAACTGATAAATGCTGAAGCATCCATTATTTCATATCAAAAGAGGAGAATCAAGTGACTAACTCTAGTGACCCTGCATAACCAAAGAATAGCATATCAGTAGTTCCTTATCTTAAAAATGGATATTCTGATTCACAGAATAGTTAGAATTAAACTTAAAAATTTATTATGGAATTAACATTTCAATTGAACCTAGCATTTTCCCAAGCAGTACAAAAAACTCCCCAAAACAAAAATTGAATTCAAATGTTGGTTTAATTACAAAGACAAACAGTAAAAATGTGTTGAAGTGGACTGGGAAAATGATAGTCATTAAATAGCACATTGAAAGAAAAAGTCTCGGGAGAGAAAGATAAAGCTCTTAAGGCTGATTTTAAGAATCTCTCATTTGTGACAAGATGTTATTAGTCTCTTAAGCTAAACAATTTCAAAAGTTAAATATATAATGACACTTGCTGTGTCCATATAGGAATTATTCCCCAAATTTCCTAACGCTTTGTGATGTGGGCATAAATAAATACATCATATTGTACAGGCTGAGATAGTGTCTGTCTGTCTGTCCTCCTACCACAGAATTCATGCGTTGCTTATTCAATATAAAGCCTGCTTCGATGATTTGGCACATCTTTATTCAGAAAGATGGGCTGATTGTTGACAACTTTGATGCAATAAAGACTGCTGCAGCATTACTGGAAGAAAGTCATTTGATAAATGTATATTTTCCATTTTGCTTTAAAGGAATCTATTATAAGTGCAGCTGCTTTCCGAATGAAATTAATGCTGAAGTGAAGCTCTCTGTATTACAAAGTAAAATGGAACTCGCTCTCTAATATTAGACTGAAAGGCATTGTAATGCAGCAGGAGGATTGAACTTTGACTCCTTCAAGAACACTGATTCATATAATAAAAAGGAGAAAAAAGGCTTTAAAAATGCTAACATCCTCTTTTCAAAGCTTAGTAAAGCTGCTGTCCAGAAAACGGAATAGCAAATACAGGTAGTGTGCATCTCCTAAGAAGATGTGCCCTAAGGAATACCACAAGGAATCTGCCTAACAAAATTCTCGAAATTGTTTTGAAGTTTTTGGAAGATTCTGAAACACACAATAGGGAGGAGAATCTCTCATCCTTTTTCCCATCAGTGGTGATATACATTGCTTATTTAAATGGGTTTTAACCAAGCTATATACTGTTGGATTACAGCTAAGCTTTACCAATCCTTTATGATTACAACTTCACATCTGAGAAATTCTCCCATCCTTTTCAAGATTTGAAAAATGTTCCTGTTCAATACTGGCTGTGAATGAGGTGGTTTTACTTTTTATTAAAGGTGGTGGTTTTTTTCCTTTTCTAGAGGAAGGCAAGAAGGCAGGAATGCCTATCTCCTTTTTTTATATATGGATTTCATACTTTCAAATGATGTGTGTAGACTTGACTTTCGTGTTTCTGCTAAAGAAACAAACTCTAAAAGTCAAACTGTTACCTGGATTTGGATGCAGATTTCAGACCCTCAACACAGGCAGATATGAGAGATTTTGTTTCAACGGTGAACTATGAACAAATGTCTGGCGTTTGCCAGCTCTGCTTGCAAGCTCCTCAACCCAATCTCATTTTTTCTTTAGAGATTTTAAGGCAAGATAATTTTGATACTTTTATCTATCTCAATACTAAATATACTCTGAGTGTTATATTCCAACCCTTTTTTTCTACTTTCTGTCCTCTCAGTATTTCCTTCTTCAGACTTCAGAAATAGAAGCAGCATAAATTATTCTTGGTCTCTTCTATGAAAAATTCCTATTATCAACATTTTAAACTTTTGAGCAATCTAGACATGATTTTGTTTCTGCACATTCTTGCTTTTTGTGTCCATAAAATATTTTGCAAGCAGAGGGAAGACTTTCTGAATATTCTATCATCATTTTGCAAGAGAAAATTTGTCTTATATGGCATCAAACAGTCCCTCCTCCTTAGCAGACTTGATCGAAAGATCACAAGTCCCTGTGCAGATGCCTCTTTCCAAATGCTATCTTTTGTTTCCCTGCTTTCTTTGTGTTTGGCTTGCAATAGTCTGTACCTTCCTGTTGGATAGCTGGCTAACTCATTTCTAATATTTAAACGTTTTAGGTTTGCTCTCAACATGACCCTAATACAGTGCATTTACACTACACTCAAAGGAGATGAATAGCAAGCCTACCAGATAAATGGCCACAGACTCACAGCCTTCAAGAGACTTATTCACTGGTGTAACAGTATTAGCCCACAAGGGCACTTTCAAAAGCTTTTCATGCCTTTCTATTCTCTTGCTTCCAATCTCTGTCATTACTGGGTGATGTTGCTTTCAGACATTTTGGGCTTTTGGTCACTGCCAGCTTGGGAAAGATTCATATTTATGACCTTGAACTGAAAAGCTTCCCATTGCACCTCAGCCACTTGTGCTGTTCCTTCTATCTTGCCACTCTCCTCACATTCAAACTCATTTCCTTTCCTCTTCAGCTTAATCACTCTGTGATCCTGCATTTTGGTCCTTGTGGCAAGAGAGCCACCAGGACTGCAGAAAACATAAAGCTACTGTTGAATACTGCGTTATTCATGGCACCATATTCGGTGCTGAACAAACCAAGGAAGACAACTCTCTGTCCCACAGACAGCTCCCAGCCCTCCCTCCCCCTCTATGGAGTGGGACTCACACACCTCCTTGATGCTCCTCCTGACCTTAGTCCAGTCGTACACACGTGCCCGTTTGAAATCTGAGCATTTTGTTATTGCACCCTGCTTCACTCCTTGCCTACCAGACGTACACATCAGGCTCACAGTGACACTGCTCACAGTGGCAGGGGGGAAATAAAAAGGTGCCTTAGTGAAATTAATACTGAGTGTGTATTATTACACAAGGCTAATTTATATCAGAAGCAGGCATACACATTTCTGTCATCTTGGCCAGCATTCATCATACATCTAGATCTATGATTTCCCCTTGGCTTTGTTTTGGCTTTTAAAGAACAGATTAAATGTGAATTGATACTAAATTGCTGCTGCAACAAGAAAACCTGGCAAGTAAAGACATTGGGCTTGATTGGGTACCTGGTTAAAGGATATTCAGCATAAAAAAACCGACAAGAGACAGAAAAAGCAATAAATCACAGTCAGAAACACAAACTCTAACAAAGAGGAGATAGCGAAGACAATACCAAAGACGAACTCTCCAGTTCCTGAATGATGGGCCATTGAAGAAACCATTCCAAGTCCTGAAGAACCGATAAGAAAGGGTGAATTACCGTGTCATAGCATTGACTGATTTTAGTGCAGGGGTGGCTGTGGGACCCTGCACAGTTTCTGGGGTGTTTTAAGCAGCTCTTGAGAACATGAGAAGGAATCAAGTGGACTGGGTAGAAACAAGCACAGGAAGTGGAGAGGAGGGTTAATATAAAAAGAAAAGAGAAAAAAAAAAGGCTGATTGCAAACAAACAAGCTGCTGCTCAGTAGAGTTCTCGAGCAAGCCCTGTCCCTAATAACTGCAGTCTTATGAAACTCCATCCACCTATTTTCTGTGTGACTTTGCTCTCTGGTGTGCTCATGTGTGATTCGCAAGCAAACTTGAGGTTTGACTCAGCAGTAAGTCCTGGAAAGATGTGAGACTGGAGACAGGATAAACAGGGCTTAGGTTCTGGGTTTGGATTCTGTGAGGACTTAAGATCCAGTGCAGGGCTTAAGACGCATGAGAAGTGAGAACTTCAATCAAACTGCAGTAGCTGGCAAACTGGAATAAACCAGAAACTGGAAAAAAACCAACCCAGGCTGGAGATAGGGAGGCCAATAATCAGGGCAACAGTTCTGTGTGGACTTATAGCCAAGGTTTGAGGGCTTTGCAAATATAAGAGTGGCTGTCAATCAAGATAGAGAGAGTTTTTAAATATATATTTGTATGCATATGTGTATATGCCCACACTACTTAGTCAATTTCCTAATTAACTGGAGATGAGGAGCAGGACTGGGCTGTGTTTTTCATGTTCCTCTAAGTGCTGTAGGTGGCAATAAAGACAATGAATACTCTGTGTTGATCTGTGTATCCCAGCATGTGAATGAGCTGTGTGTATGTTCATGCACACACGCCTTTATGGGAGCACATAGACTGCCTTGCTATTGGTATGACCTGCAAACAGCAAGAGCAGGAAACAGACTGGGAAAGAGAAATCCAGGCTCCCCCAAGAGTCTCTGCCTATTTTGGACCTTTGTTACAGCAATGCAAACAGACCATAACTCCGTGGTTTTCTGTGAAAAGGCTATCTTGTAGCCAGTCACAGAATTTTTTCCCCATATTCAATTTTTTTTCTAACTACACAACTATAAAATTTTAAGTTCTACCTTTTTTGTTTGTTGATTTGTTCTACATCTTCTATGTTCAGCAGCTCTAACATGATGAAGGGGAAACAGAACAATCACACTACGATATTAATCCCTTTGTTCCAAAGATAGAGATCAAAACACATTCAGTTGATAAGGCTATGAACATGGAAGTGGAATTACCAACCCTTGGAGTCTGTCCCAGGTATAACATAATAAAAAACTCGAAGCAATTATTACCAATAATTTTTAAAAGACATTACAATATAAGAGTAAAATGAGAGCAATTAAGAGCTGAGACTCAGCTCTTCCAGTTCCACCTCTGTCTTCAGACTACAGTTATACTGCAACCAGAAAGGGCTACTTTTTATAGCTTGCAAGATGTATTAGAGATTAATTCCCAAACATCATTATTCTATTCTGTGCAAGACACAAATTTAAAGAAAAAAAGTGAAGGAAAGAGCAGCAGCAGTCACAAAAATGAGAACGCCCTGCAGGAGCTGATATGATTTCAGCTGGACAGCTTCTGCTGTTTCCTTCCAGCCTCTTTGGGGGTGATGATCAATACCTGTCTTCATCACTTCTGGTGTTTTGCCTTACACACAATAGCATCTTTTGGGAATACATATAAATAGCTATTAGATTCAAATATAAATCCTTAACTGAATATATTTAGAAATGCCTTTTTTTCCCTGTGCTTAGAAGGAAGGAGACACTTGAAAAAGATTCAATCAAAGTATAGAGTGAAGTGATAAAAAAAATGACAACGCAGCAGCTGTACCATCTTTCTGGCATAAGGAAAACAGCATCTGTAAGGAGAAAAGCTGTGTGCACACATGCTCACACACAGTTTCAGGGCTCAGTGAAGTAGTTGGTTTGGCAGCTTTGTAAGTTCAGTAAAAACATATGTAATAAGAGTGAAAGTATCTTTGCAATTCCCCTCCGTGACAGGCTCCTCTCTAAAACTGCAGTGCTGATACAAGCCACCAAAACTAATCCTTTTTGGCTTTTCTCTTTCTGAAACTGGCAAGTCTGAGGAAGGTATGTCAGTGGGGGCCCACAAAGGTGCAGGTGTGGCTGAGGGAGCCAGTGAGACACAGAGCCACCCCCACACCTTGGAATCAATTTATGACTCTTCTCATCCAGCCTGACTCTGCTGCTCTCACTCCTGATCCTTTAAGTCAGATTACATGGCTACATGACTCGTAATTTTTTTTTTCTTTTAAGACACCAAACGTCTTAGAAATTGAGTGCAAAATTTCTTGTTCCTTTGTTTGCTTTTAAGATAAATCATGTCTACAAGGATTATAAGTGTAATACTTCTTTTATTGGATGTTCTGATAAAAGTGCTTGAAAGAAAAAAAGCATCTTTCATTACCAAAAAGCTTTGCCTTTCTCAATGCAGTCAAACTGATGCAATGAAATTCCTTGCCCCAATATCAATAACACAGGTTCAAAGCAAACATGGAATTGTGTATTCAGAATTTAACTAAAATACATAAATAAACAAGATCATATCCTTAGGTACAAAACAACTATTTAGCATCCTGTCTCAGAACTGATCTTTGGAGGTATTATTGACTGTATGAAATTTTTCTCCACCTGCTCCTAGTACATACCTTCCCCTTCCATTAATGTATCAAGGAAATTTATTATTAATCCAATCAGTTGGATGATACTCTCCCTCACACTTGAGAAAAACATTATGAAGAAGAGTGGCTAAGCCAGGAGTCCCCATACATTGGGAGACTTTGGTTTTATTATGTTTTTTCCTTTGGTAAGGATTACTGTTCTATTTATTTATTTACTTAACATAAATTCACAAATTAATTTAGTCACTGTGTTATCAGCACTATGTATTAATGACTTGAGTTTCAGTTTCTAGAATAGCTCCAGAGACCAAATCTAAACGACTGGATTAGTCAGAGCACAAATCCGCACACGTACGGATTTTTAATAGCTTTTACACCGAAATGGCCCCTGGCTCCTGAAGAGACTGTGATAGTTCTGCCATCTCTGTGCTGTGACACAGGCACTGCTGAGCCACAGCTGCCCGCGGGGCTCACTGCAGACACCCCGGAACGGCCTCAGGTCATGCAAAAACGCCGAGAAATGAGAAGACAATCACAAATCCCTACATTTAACCTCAGCTCTGGTACTGCTCTTTGCTTTATGTTGCCTCCCTTGTGACTGTAAGCAGTCCACGTCAGGAGCTGCCCAGAGGAGAGAGCCCGAGGATGCAGCGCAGGGGTTGGTGACGATGACCAGCTGAGCAGCTTTCACTGGAGACCCTGACCCAGAGCTGTACCAGCACATTCACAGTGGGAAATGGATCCTGTACTGCAACACTCCCCGCTCTGCTCTTTCTCCCATATGCTGAAGTTAGGGAACAACAAACAGAATTACCAAATTCTACAGTATTTGCTTACTCCTGTTTACGAAACAATATTTTCCACAGCTTCTTACTTCTAATTCTTTAATTAGTATGATTTCATTAATCATCTTTATTTGATGTTGAATGTGCTGCAGAGTAACCAAGGGACAGCAAAAGGAATGAGCACACTTGGGAGACACAAAGTTACTTATTAAAATAGTTTTAGACATTTATATTGTGAGACTCTTTTCAGAAAAAGAATCAGCCTCCCCCAATACTTACTGAAACCTAATGCAATGTGGGAGATGTGTACCAGCTACTTCTGTGATAATCATGGTTTGAATGTGCACAATCAATTAGCTAACAGAAAAAAATCTTTCATGAGAGCCTTAAGAAAGCATTACATTATACTATCAAATATACCTGGCTTGGTAATTAGAGTGTTGTGCAGTAGCTTTAGAATTTAGAGACACTAAATCAACTGCTAACAATGCACACAGTTCCCTTTGGTACTCCAGGGCTTTTTGTCTGACTATGAAGCACTAAGCAGAACTGGATTGCCCAAGGATTGGCTGTGTCTGTGAGGAGATGTAGCTAAAACTGACTGGGAACCTTCTCATGCGGTCTCTGAAGAAGCTGCAAGGCCAGTCTGAGGTGCATGATGAAGCTACGCAGCTTTACTTCTATTTATTTATTTCAGCTGCTAAGCTTCTCAATCTGCATTTTCATGAGCTTTCAGCAGAATCACAGAATCCAAATGGAAATAATCTATCTGGCTAACAAGGGTGCACCAAGCAGCTAATTGTATCATCTAATGGAAATTCAAATGAACAGGAAACAGCTCTGAGCTACAGCACCATTCCAGGTGCAACAGTGAAGGGAGGAAAAACAGTTACAGCTGAGAATCTACTGCAGGAGTATGTAGGCAGTCAGAACCAACAGCAGCAGGCAACACACTAATCCCCCAGAATAACTCCTGGCAGGTTAGTTTCCCTGTAATATTTTTTTAACAAATAACAAAGTTGTTGATAATATTGTGAAAAAAACCCCAAAACAACACGTGCAGATAATGCAATGTGGTTAAATAATCTTCTTTTGACAGCGGTAATTGAAGGGTGATATTCCCATTTTCAACAAACACATTCTATTAATAGATCTATTCTGCAATAATTGGGTTTTTTCTTCTCCAGAAAAATGATTTTCAGCTGTAAAAAAATTAAGCAGATTCATGGAGTCTGAAAAGGTCAAAGAGACCTGAATCTGAATGCTCTTATTTTTTATACTGTTGACCTACAGGGTTAAGATAAAAGTCAGTCACCATGATGATATTCATAGATGACTTTTTAAAGGTAACTTTGTTCATAGTGCCGGAAAGATACAGTAGTTTGAATACAAACTCCAGGAGTGAAGAATGAGGCCAAATACCTCCCTGAGGAAAGCAGGCCTCATCCAACGTCCATTGAATTAATTAGCATCAACATTAGCTTTGCCTAAGGGGCTAAAGCCTCTCCTTTTTTTATCTCTCCCTTTCTTTTTTTTTTTTTTTTTTTTTTTCCCTTTTTTTTTCCAAGCTGCAAATCACAATATGTAGACTGGCATCCAAAACCACACTTAATCATCTTTGTTAGCTAATCCATTTATGTATCCAGCATTTAGAAAGAAATTACATTCATAATGGTGTATTTTCACATTTGAACTCACTGACTTCAATTCAGCTGTTACCACTCCTAAGGCGAAATAATAAAAATTGCCTTGCAGCAGTCTGAATTAGGGAGATACCCGGACATAATTTTGCTATTAGAAGAAATTTTGTACTTTCAGCAATTTAAATGTAACCAATTTAACCCATGCTTATGCAGATGTAGTATCACTGATCCATGGGTGTGTAGCTAACTATGTGGTAGTATATGGGCATAAATATTTAGCAGTTGCAACATCCTCTGTTAAATTTGAGAATTGCAGCCCTTTTTCTTCAAGAAGACTACCAACAGTGGCAAGCCAGAGGAATGCAGGAACAGTAAAACTGTATTCTTCTACTCTAAATTTGAAATTATTTCCTAAGGCTTAAAATGGTGTCAGTTACAAGCCCCAGGGCTTTGTTGTAGGACAAATATTTCTTCTTTCTTCAGTGACTAAGACATATCAGTATTATGTAGATCATCAGTTAAACCAACAGTTCTTGTACAGAAAGGAACTGCCATTTTAGTCCCCTATGCTGGTCAATTTTGTTCACCTGTGTGTCTTTGTTAGGTTGCTGGTCAGTACCCAGTTTGCAAAACAGGGATTCATTCAAACAAAGAATTGTACAAAGTTATGGTGTTACCATAATCTGATTATTGAGCATCACTTTTTTGACTGCTCTAGTCAAGAGCTGGAGGAAACTACACGCACAGCAGCTGATACCTGGAAGTCCCTCTACTGTTTTTGCTACAACATCTTAAAACTTTATAGAAGTTCCTTTAATCTCCTACAGGAAAAAAAGTATTGTCCTCCTTTTAAAGAAAAAACCCCTAGAACTGAATAAATTACATCTTTTACTTCAAACAAGAAAATCTGAGTTAAGACTGAAACTTTTAACTCTCCCTGCATTAACTGTAGATACTTAGCTTTCTTACCTTTAATTTTGGGAGGAAAATGGGATTGTTCCAGTATTGCTGCAGTCCACTTCTGAGTTTTTATATTTTATTTATTGCTATATTTAGCATGTCAAGTGTTTTACACAACTGCAAGAATAAAAACAATTTGTTGGCTACAACCTCCTACAGACCATGACTTCTGTGAAATTCCTGTATGATCTTGACAGGTTATAACATAGATATAACATCTGGGGACACAAGAAATGAAATTCTGTGCTCTCTGTCTTGGTGCTAGAGAGTCTGTCTGAAATTTTCAAAGGTAGTAATACCTCAGTAAGGGGGAGGTGACCACGAAGACTGCTTTGTATAAGCAGGATCTGCTGAGTGGTGTCTCAGAGAAATCACACGCATCCTTCCCACAGCTTTGAAAAAGGCTGCTTACACAGGGAGAACTCCTCTTGCTGGACTCAAATATTCTCACTTAACTGTTTCTTAGAGGGAAAGGGAAAGTGAATAAGGAGCACCTCTAAGCGATTGATGACAGCATTCAGCGCATTTGTGGGACAGCTCATTAGATACCATAAAAGGGGCCCCTTGCAAAGTACATTAAAGAATCCAAGGGGAGCACATCCTTGATAAGTTTTAGATCCCAACTCAAAGGCACCACGCCAGCTTTATAACAATGGGGTGAAGCCAGTGTGCAACACTTCAGAAGGATTTACAGGAATAAGGTGTTCAACCATCTATCAGGGATGATCAATGAGGAAGAAGAGAGAAACTTCTCTACTGATGTTACAGACCAGATAGACATGACTGCACAATAATGTAAAAATAAAATCAACCTTCTAAGTCAGAAGATGATAACTTTTGTAACAGTCACCCCTGCCATCACTGCCTCTTTTTCATGATTTTTCTTTTGATACACAATAATCTCCTATGCCATCTGAAAAATAAGTCTGAGCCTGGTTATTAGATCTAGCTCAACAAATGACCCAGTTTCTTCACTTGATATTTCCAACGACAAATCATTTTTTTCTGTTTTCATTAGTAGTCCACAAGAAGAATTCAGTTACTCTTAAGAATTTTATTCCTGTCAGAATTTAGTGGTACATAGACACTTAGAATGAGACCACATGAAGCATAATTCTTACTAGGGGGTGGAAAAGTACCTAATCTTTGTGGCTGTACTCTGTTTTTATCTTTAGCACTTTCACATACCTGAAATCAGAACACTAAAAACCTGAATGACACATTGCATGCAGTGTGAAAAGATGTTAAACAGTATCAAGACCAGTTCTGAAATCTAAATAGACATTTTTCATTATGAGGTAGTTACTCATTACTGAACTTGAGATGCTGACACTAAATCTTGCCTAACCATTTCCATTCATATGTCTTAGTGAAATGTGAAGCACCAGGAAAACAGCAATCCTGGGGTGTTCCTCCTCTGCAGTAGGGTTTCCTGACAGAAGGCACTTCCACCTCTCAAGTCTACTCTGTCAAACTAATTGTTACAACTTCTATTTCTTCCAAGATATTTACATTCCCATCAGCACTCATTTCTCTGTCAAGAACAGTAAAATGTCATACCTGGAGATAGTTCAATGGAGCTGAAGTAAAGTAGGCCTGCAAGCTCTACAAATCAATCTCCATGTAAAAGTTGCTTCATGCTTTTAAGAAACCTCTTCCCCAGAATTAATTTCTCCCTAGTCTGATAGGCCTGACAATTCTGAAGTATCTGTTACCTCCTCTATGTAAAAAAATCTATCAAAACCAACCAGGAATTACATGTTATACTCTTTTTAATCCTTTTCCGATTTGGTGATGTCAAAAGTAAGTGCTTTTAAGAGAATTGAAATACAGGGTTTTAGGTCTGCAGGGTGCATTAGGAACAAACAACAGGGCCTGATACTATACTGCAGCAATTGTGATTAGTACGACTTAGTTCGTTGCACCCAAAGGCAGTTGCTTACAAGGTACAAGAATATCTGATCTAGAATTTTCCTGTGACTATCACAAAAGAAACAGCAGTAAGCTTCAAAGTCAGAGGCTACAGACAGGTGGAAGTTTATCTAGTGACTAATCCACTCACTAAAACAGTACTCGCGAGAATCGCAAATAAATTTACCTCAAGGTTGTTGTGTCCTTCTGAAACAGGGTTGAATATCATCACTGCTATTTTCATGTGTTATGGACAGAAATTTCAGCAGTGACATTGCTTTAGGTTTTGGGTGCCAATCTTGAAGTGACTCAAATAGGCATGATTTACAGAGAAAAAGTACTCAGCACTTCATGAAAATCAGCTTCCTCACATTGTTTTAATTGCCAGACCCAAGTCTCTAGCCTCTCTTGACTATGACACATACAAACTTTATTTATGCAGTCCACAATTTAGCTGCAATATCACTGTCTCTGGGGTTTGATTATACTTTTGATGCAAATAATAGTGGAATACAATGGCAAGGTTTCATCCTCCCTCTACCACCACTGAGCTCCTTTAAGGCAAAGGATACTTTTAACATTGCAAGACCAGAGACATTTTACATTAGAAAAGAGTTCAGTGATCACTATCAGCATAACTTAATGGCTTCCTCTGAAAATGGGTTTTTCAGAACTGATTTTATCCACCTGCAGTTAACTTAACATTGCACAATAACCAACATATAGAGAGCCGATAGTCATCACAAGTGGGTTTTGGTAACAAAATTAACAGAAGGAAAAGCATGCTTTAATATTACATAAAATTGTGTTATATTACTGCCATATACCTCACTGATTAAAAGTACTATAAACTCTTTTGTAGACTTTGAGAAAAATTATATTCCAAGGACTTTGATGTACTTTGAACACATTTGTTTACAAATTATCTTGAAATGAAATCCATATTGTAGGTTTACTTGCCTCAGGATGATAACAACCTACTTAGTGCTTAAATACAGAAATGCACAGGCATAACATGGATAGGCCCACTGAACTAATTTAGATAAAATGTAATGTAAAAATAAATAATAATATCTGGGACAGTAAGATCTTTGTCATCAGCATTTTTTTGGCTATGAGGTAAAAATATTTGATGTAAAGCCTTGCAACAGGCTTATTAAAAAAATAAACTACAGATAGTCAAACCCTGTTACTCTGATGATCTTTGATGCTGCTACCAATAAAACCCCCAGACCACCAAAAACAGCCAGGGAGAAAGAAGACTGAAAAATCAGAATTCTTAATTTTGAAGGAGAGTTGATATAGAAAGCAACAAATAAGTATAATTCAGATTTATTGATTATTATGGAATGACCTTCAACTCCTACAACGTGGTGACTGCCCAGAAAAAGCAGAAATAACCATAAATATATAATATTTATATGATTTATACTCTCTGAAGACCTGACCCAAAATTCTAACAGAATTTAAAAAAATTCTGACACCCCTTACCCAGGTGCTCATTTAAGATGCAGCGAAATAAACCTACAGATCCTTCTCCCTCTGTTCCTCTCTGGCCTCTGAGCACTGGTCGGTGTGAAAGTGGGAGATCACAAGTTTAGCAGCCCATACCCTGTCATTCTTGACAGAACACCAAGCAAGGACATTAATGCTAATTAATCACTGTCACAAGCGGACCATGTGTCAGGACATCCTATTTAAGTTCAGAAAATGAAGTCAGTAATTCCATACCACAAATGTTAAAGAAGACATGGAAAATGTGATTTTTCATTTGAAGATTAGCAGGTGCTGCTCCTATTTCAGAAGTTACTGTAAAGCATTTCCATCTACTGGCTGATTTCAAACACCTGCTGCTAGTATATGGCAATACTTTGCAGTAACAACACATCTCTAAAATATTTTTCTCAATGGACAGAGCATTAGTTTATTTCTTTCTCTGCTTTTTAAATTTCTTTTTGCTTAACTTTCTGATTAAATATTACTATGGTGCAAATTATGGAAGAGAAAATCAAACTTGTTTTAAAGCATGACTCAATTTTAGAGCAAAATATCAAAATGAACAGCAAGCTAGGGTCATATAAAGCACAGAATTCTCAAAGACTTCTAAGGCTGGATGCTGACCAAAGGTAGCTTGCTGACCTAAGGCCTAACCTGGCATCACAGATAGTTCATATTCATCTGAATCATCAGCTACTGGTCCATTTAAGAAGAAATAGATAAAGTTAATGGATTTCATAGCTTGATCTGTTTTGGCAAATCATATGTTTTAGATAATGTAAAGTTAACTTCCTCTGCTTTGATGGCATGCAATAGTAAAGGAAAAATTACTCTGAAAACCAAAGTCATGGATATCTTTGGAAGAAACTTAAATATTATAACATCATAGAATCACAGAATGGTTTGGGAGGGACCTTAGAGATCATCTCATTCCAACTCCCCTGCCATGGGCAGGGCCACCTTCCACTAGACCAGGTTGATCAGAGCCACATCCAGCCTGGCCTTGAACACTTCCAGGGGCAGGGCAGCCACAAGCATTACAAGATTATAAACAGTGATGAGTCACATAGGAGTGTGTGTATGAAGTAAGATCTGAGTGATACAGCAGAATCCTAAAATAACTTTTTCTGTTGTTATTGTCAGTGAAGTTGGTATGGGTTTGATCAGCTTCCAAGAGCACAGTTCACTTCTGTATCTCAGGTTATTGGATATGGAATCAAAAACTAGACTCCTTTAGGAGCTCAAAACAGAAAACAGGTTCCTAGAACCTGTAAGGTTGCTCCTGTTTCTCAGTCATAAGAAAACAGGAACATTCTGTGTTTTCACCTGTGTAATTATTCAGAATGCCCTTTTGACTTTCTGAATGAGATTTTACATGACTGCAACTCAACTTTCTGTTGTTTAACGAAACACAAATTTTGGCCTTGAAGTTCTGCAAGAATATTCAGATGCATCCACCTTCCTATCTGTCTACTGGTCTATAACAACTGAGTCAACTCCAACAACCTTCAGCTCGGTCTTATTCTCCCAGTCTTTTATGTCAGTTCTAGCTCTACATTTCCTCTGATTTGCAAGAAGCAAAAGCAGGACTACACATTACTCGAAAAATGGGAAGTCAAAAAGAAAAAACTAAAAAAGAGGAACATAGGAAAGCTTCAAACGAAAATGTAGTAAATATCCAGTTGGCAGAAAGATCCTGCATTAGGAAAACATATTCCAAGCATTTCCGCTGAAGAATACACATATATTTATTCCATGAGAATTTGCTTCAACATTCCTACATATTCAGGATTGATAAAATCAAGTGTCTTCTGTAGTTTTGAAATTATTCTACCAGGAAGTGAGTGAAAACTTGGCTACATCTCGTTTGGTCTTCAAAGCTCTCTCATCTATAGCTTACTTCCTTGGAAAATGCATGAACTGAGTTACAAAACTGGATAGGAGCAAGCATCTGCATTTTCCTTATATTTGCATACAGATGGCAGTTTTTCAAAGATAAAATTATAAGCTGCTTGTACACTGTCAAAGTTCAAGCAATTTGTGTTTAGTACAAACATTTCTAATAGAGTTACATTGCTGCATTGAAAATAATTAAGTAGACAATGGAACATTTCTCATCCATTTAATAATGCTGTACAAGGATTGGGAGGGGTATTTCACAGCCTGGGCACTCCTTTTTTATTTGTTGTTGTGTGGTTTTTTTGTTTGTTTGATTTTTGTTTTTGTTTTGGTGGTTTCTCCATGCACATCACTGTTTCCATGGAACCACTGCTCATGCAGCATGGATGCCAAGAGAGAAACCATACAAAAAATTACTTTTCAAACAGAATATCATTCTCCTCTCACATTTAAAGCAGAATGAATTTGTTGTGCAAATTCACAAAGCTGCTTTTCCTATGATTTCTAACTATCAACAATATCCTGAAACCCCCAAAATACTATATCACTTACTGTCACAATCAAGCAACCTGTACTTGTTCTAACAGGTACAGTATACTTTTGTGCCAAATTTCTGCAGTCTCTGTATCATTTCCCATGTGTTCATATTCTTTGACAAAGAAAATGTAATAAGAAATTTGATCTTAGAAGACTTGCTAGAAGAGTTTCAAATAATCAGTTTTTTTCTTATGTTGTCAGAAGAGTCCCTGCATCTGCTATATAAAGCAGAAAAAACCTTATGGGAGTTATTGAGGTCTGCACTGATCCATGCAAAAATCATTTCTCCACTCATCCTAGAAAGTATAAACCCATCTCTTCTTAAGAGATCATGATCAATGCTATAATGACATGTGCAGGTATTGCTGGACTAGCTGCAATGCCTAATCTAAAAACTTTGTAGATCATATTGACTCAATAAGTTAGAAGGCAAAATATGTATAATGAAAAGTATTTTCAGAAACTACCTAAATTTTGCCATTCTGCATTTCACCAACAATTCAGTTCAATTTGATGGGAAGTTTGTAACTAAATTAACTCAATGCCTGAAAAGTGTCTATCAAAAGGTGAGTGAATATTTTTCAGAATACAGGTCTTGAAAAACATTCTTTTGTGTTTGTTGAAGTGAAAAATGGCCATCAGTATAAATTAAAAAAAAAAGAAAAAGTCCTTCCAGAGCACTGATGGCTTACAGTATTTCATCTATTTTCTTTGTCTCACATGGGTCATGTTTTTCAATTTCTGAGCACTGTTTCTCAAGACAAGGTCTGAGGGGGGGACTTTCAACTCTAGCTGTAGAAATCTTTAATGATCACCATCTTCTTAAATTTAGCTGTCTTTCCTGAGCTCAACAAGGCCCTGTTTATCTTGCAAATTCCACAATATGGCTTTGAAGCCCTGCCCAGCATTTTTTGTAGCAGCTCAGCCAAAGTACAAGCTCATCAAATATGCTGATGGCTGGAGAACTTCCTCTACAAACACATCTGCTGCTGCGCCTGGCACTGGCTGAAAATTCCAAAAGGACTCTGGTAAAAGCAGCTTCTAGGAGACATTTCATAGAATTTCATAGATTGGAAAAGATCATTGAATCCAGCCGTTAACCCAGCACTGCCAAGTTGACCATTAAAGTCCACTCGAGGCATCCTGGCTTACAGTGATCCACACTGGTAGAGTTTGCAATCCTGAGGGACACAGACCGGGCAAAGAGTTAAGTCAGGACCCTGAATTTTAGGGAAGCAAACTTCCAGCTCTTGGATGAGTTAAGTCAAGAGGAGGCCTTGCCTTCAGGGAGAAGGAGCAGAACTGAGCTGGCAGATCTTTAATGATACTTTCCATACAGCACAAGAAATCATACAAGGAAGGTAAGAAACTAAAGGGCAAGAAGCAAATTCACAGGCAGTGGAAGCAGGGACAGGTATCCTGGAAAGAGTATAGGGTTGTGTAGGGATGGGGTGAAGAAGGCCAAGGCACAGCTGGAGCCATTGGTCAAGAGCTCAATGTCCAGATGGGGATCAGTGACAAGTGGTGTCCCTCAGGGGTCTGTGTTGAGACCAGTGCTATTTTATGTCTTCATCAATGACATAGGCAAGGGGATAGAGTGCAGTCTCAGCAAGCTGGGCAATGTCCCACTCCCCCTCAGGTCACAGTCAGGCAGAGTGTGTGGGCAGGTACCTCCAAGTTCATTTAGACATTCTGAACCACCATGAGCTTAGAAAAGCCTCTCCATTTTGCCAGTCCAGGTAACAATTGCACTGACCGGCTTTTCTTCTGTGTGGGCATTAGACAGACAAAATGCTAACTGACATTATGGTACCATGATTAAGATGTAAGACTTCTAATGCTGAGTTTGCTTTCAGGTAATGTATGGGTGTTCATATAAAACTCTATTATTTATCTTTGTGGAGCAGTATTTCCCATCAACTGATCTTTTCCATGTAAATAGAAACTTGCCTTTAGATTATACATTTGAAAGACATGTTCACTGTGACAAGAGTTTGAATTGACCCTGCTGCTGATGTCACAGAGAGGTTATATATATCTAATAGCATAGCACAGCCAAGATATTAATTCAGGATTTGCTATAGATATTTGGTTTTAAAATAAAAATTATAAATGCATATTCATACAGCCTGATCTTTCAAATACATATACTCATGTAACCTTGTTTACAAGGAAATGTGAGAACGTTTATGATGGGTTTAGAAAACTAAGCAAATGCTTAAATTATATCAAGTCAAAGGGATATGAAAAGCATAGTTTAACACTGAACCGAATATCAAATGAAAACGATGGAAATCAGTTAGAATTCACAGCTGGACTATGCATGCATTCCTGTTTCAAACTTACAGGATAAACATTGGTACATACACTCCATTCCCCAAGGTAAAAACCCTGCTTTACTGTTTCTGTATTACCCTTGGTTATATTTTGACTACCAAACTATTATTATAATAAATAACAGCAAAACAGAGTGGAAGTAATAAAAACAACAAAAAACCCCATCTCCTAATAGAACTGTTTATAGACTTCATTAATAGCCTAAGCGCTTGAAGGTTTTATATCACAAACTGTGCAGCACTGAGACATCTACACATATTCTAATTAACAGCAATCACACACACTAATAGTATAACCTACTGCTTAAGTAAATGAACATCCTTGCCCCCTGCTGCCGTGAAGGGGCTGATAGGCATGCGCTTTATTGACAAAGTAAGCTAATTTACAGAGTGATTGTCCAAGAGGGAGCTGCTGTTTATTTGTAGAGTTTTTCCCACTGAACTTTACAGGGCAAACAACACGCTTAAATTGTTAATTAAAATATCAACAGCTAAATGTAAATACTATTGTCTCTGCAAGTACATTGACACTTGTTAAGGTATTTAGAAAGAAATAGTCCCAGCAATTTTCTGTTTTAAAGAAATGCCATAAATCAAACAATGCTACTGCGGGGAAAGGAAGGGACCCTTCTCTCTTTGTTTCTCCAGTAATCACTGTCAGTGGTTACACATCTTAAAAAGCCTACAGACTTACAGACCCATACAGGGTTTAATACCACCTCGCAGCTTGTTTGAAGCTACCTTTCTGAAAAAATAATGAGCCAGGCTGCTCCTGGCAGAAGAGAAGTCTGAATCTAGAGACATGATTGTATCAACTTTTGTGGAGTTTTCAACATACAAGCCAAAGGACCTCTTGAGTCTGCTTTCTCTTAGTACTGACCTTTTCCTCCCCAGCTTAGTAGGACATTGAACAAGAAATATCAAATAATATTTTAATGGTCGAAGCATCAAAAACTGCTACTTCATTCTGCAAAGTACGTGAGGCTGTGTTTTGGAAATCGTGTTTTAGGAAAGAAACTGCTTTGAAGAAGAAAAAAAACCACAGCCAAATATTAGAAATTTATTGATGAAATATCAAGTGAGCACACACTACTCTCAAATGTTACAGGATGTGCTTCTCTCAAATGCCTTTGCTGAAGCTCATATTTAGTTTAAAAACTACGTACTGGAATACTGAATCAAACTTGTGTCCTTCCCTTTTTTCTGGTAGATGTTTCCAATTATAGACTGCTATTCACTGCCCCAGAGAGACAATGACCTGAACCAGCAGGGAACACTGAGAACAATGCCAGCCTCCTCTTCCTAGTGTTCAATTTCTCAATTTAGTAATTTCACACTTCTGAAATTATAAAAAAATTAAACAAAATGTTGTGTCTTCCCATCAACCTAAGTGTCTTGTCCTACCAAAGGTAATTTTTCTGCTCAAAAACAATTTGAAGAAATGTTTCAGGGCAACCAACACATATCTATGAAGAAACAAATATTGTTCCAAAACCTCTACCTAAAACTAGCAATTACATTACCATCATTCAGGGAGACAATGCTTTTTTCTCCCATATTACATTCATGCCTATAAAAGAATAAAATTTGGTAGCTTTCATACAAATTTTTTTCAACAACACTTACTTTGTCACTTTAGAGCAAGTGTTGTTTTCTCTGTGCACTTTAATCTGTATGAGCATGAAAGACAGATCTCACTTCATGTCGCTGCAACAAATTATGATAAGCTGAGGTGGTATTTCCATTAAAGGGCTTTTAATATGGTTTTTGTGCCAATCCATCAGTCCAACCTTAGTAGACTTCTAGAAAAGTGTAAAGCCTGTAAATCTGCAGCTCTAAATTGCAGATTACACAAGCCAAAGGGGGCACTGTGAGGAGCTTTAGATTAAATTTTCTTTTTCCTGATAAGCAGTGTATATCTGTAGAGAAGGAAAATAAGTTTGCAACCCATAAGTGAGGACGCATAAAATTATTAACCCCCATTTTAATAACATTTGTGTAAAATACTAGAAGATGAAAATGCTGAAAATTATTAAATAAATAAAAACCATTAAAAAAAAAAAACCAATAAGGCAATCCTCCCAGATTTTGTATACTAGCTATTACTGCTAAAGAAAGTGATTTGCAGTCATTGTAGATGATGCTTTGAAAATGCCAGTTCTGGGCTTGGGGGCAGCCAAAAAGAATGTCTGGAATTACTCAGAAACAAATTTGGAATGAACCCTAAAAGCATCATTACACTGCCGTGTAAATCCATGATGGATTAAATAAGATATTTAGAATGTGTGCCACAGATTTCATGGGAGAAAAGATGAAGTGACTAAAAGTTTTCATCTTGAAATAGATGACCTAAGGGAAATATGAAACAGGTCTACAAAATCATGCACAGTAAACAGAACATGAAAAAAGGTTATTCACCATTCCTCATGAAATAGGAACTAGAAGAAGTGCAAAGAAATGCTCACACAGCAAGTTTAAAATGGTAAAACATGCAATTCATGTTTGAAATTGTAAAGGGAACTGCCACGGAATGTCATGGGGGACAAAATAAAAGTGGGTTTAAAAAAGTGCTTATGTGACTTCATGATATATTGATAGCTATCAAACATGATGGTGTGAATTCAAATTCCAGCTCTGGAAGCTACAGATTACCAGAAACCAGGTAAGTATAACACACAAAGCACCATTTCCTCCTCAGTCTTGTTTCCCCAGGCATCTGCTCCCATCCACCCACTGCTGGGAGAGTGGCTACAGAGCAAACCCAACCTTTAGTCTGAATCACTGCTGCCATTCTCACCTCCCTATATAATTACATCTCAACACACCCATTTAATTATTCTGTTAAAATTTGAAGAGTCTAGGGCCTGGTATGTGATGCATTTGCAAATGAGCTCTGAAAGATGTCATTTAGCAGAGGGTGTTGTAAACAAATTTTTGCAAATTTTCATCTAATCCTGTTAACTTTTGGAAAAGGGAAAGTATGGATTTAATAACCAGCACTTGGTTGAAGCTGTCCTGTTCACAGATCTGTGAATTATTTCCATTCAGATTATGTACCTCTTCATAGGTACATGATCGAACTTCTGGGAAAAAAAAAATTAAAACCACAGTTGTGTTTGGATAGGTTTGAGATTTAGTGCAAGTTATTGCTCTAACTGTGAAGTACGGATTCAATTCAAGAACTTCAATTTGCATCTAGGAACTAGTTTGTACAGTAATAGAATACTGTTTTTTTATGTATAAATTCCGTGTTGATATGTTACATGAAACAACTGCTGCATCTCAGACATTTTTTTCCCCATAGACTAGAAAGTCTTTTGGGGACATGCTCGATTTCCCAGTTCTTCAGTACTTAACAGATCAAGTGAACTCTATTTTGAAGACTTTTGCATGAGTAATGGAGAGTGACATCTGAATTACAAATAGGTCTGCATTGTAATTGAACCAGTGTGCAGACAGAAGTGGAGTTCCAAGATTTGCACACTTGAGGAAAAGAAAAAGAAGTACTTTTTTTAATCACAAACTTTATTAATCACTTGTCACAGATGCAACCATTGCAGCTATTAATCACTCACATACAAGAGCACTCCTGTTGGTTTGCTAGCCCAAGTATAAATTATCATGTCAAAGATTAACCCATTTTCTTTCATTAATGCTTTGTTTTATTTCCTTCCACTTCCCATTTTCTCTTGCAGAAAAGGCCTGAATTTGGACAACTGGAGTCTGAATGATTAATCATAGTGACAGAGGGTTGACCACAGGGTCAACAAACAATGAATAAAAACATAAGACATGGGTTCATTCCAGGTTATACTCATGTTTCACTTCAGAAGTGAGAGAACAGCAGGCTCTTTTCTTCAGAAATTACTGCCTAATAGTCAGAAGGCAACCTTAGCACAATGCCCGTGCTGTTACTTCCCCACAAAAAACCCAGAGCCATTTGTTATTAGAGCTGCTGGGTAGGCCACCCAGTCTGGTGGAACAACACACTTCAGCAATTTCAGAGCACAGCTAAATGCTGACGTCTCTGGGGCTTTGCTACTGCAAACAAAGCCAGCAATCAAGCCACAGAAGCTTTCCCTGAAGTGTGATATAGGATCATAAATATAGCATGATGGCTATTAAGCTCATAAGTTGTAGTCAGAAGATCTTATAATCAAAAGTCCTCAGGGCTGTACTACTAAAAATAAAAGAACTGTGAAAGAAAACAAAATGTACAGAATTGGACATTACTGATTGAGGAATTGAGACTCTTATGATGACTTCCAACAATTCTTAGGGAAAAAAATGGATGTAAGTTACATTGCAATTGTGAAATGAATAGTGTTTTATAATATTTATGTGAAAGCCATTTTTAATACATTAGCTACTGAGACCAATCAAAGGTAGAATAGAGTCTAGTTCTGGTAAAAAGCAAACAAAAAAAAGGTAACAAAACTATTCTCTCAATGAAGTTTACAATGAAGTCTTCATTTTGATGATCATGAGAAAGTTTTCTTCTCTTGGACCAAGAGTCTAACAACAGTGATATTTTCAACCCAGTGGAAAAATTCCATCAACTGACTCCAAATCCCAGCAAGTTTTCAAGGTCTAATTTGGAAGAGTAAGGGTTCAAAGATGCTCAGTCAAAACTCTCCAAGAGATGAAACTATGCAAAAAGCTCTTTAACAGCTTTTATAAAAAAAATGTGGTGACATCTCACTTTTTTATTTGCTTGCAGAAACGAAATGTGAAGAAACAACAGGAACCGAAAAATCTTCAGGTGAAAGCAAAAAGAATGGGCAAACACTCAGAAAGATGATACAGACTGCTTTGCTATGGCTTTCATATATAATCTATGCTGTGATGGACAAAATAGCTCCTTGTGACATAGGACCACTCTAAGCAGGGATCCTTTCTCCAAATGATTGTTTATTTCAAAAGACTTATTTGCATATTTAACTTTTCAGAGCTTTCTTAAAACAAGTGAGGAAACGTTTGCCATTTTTAAAATTTAATCTAATCTTTGTAGTACATGGTTTTAAATCTTAAAAATTATTTGATTGGAAGCTTCAGCTTATATATTTTTATGTCATTTCTTTTCTTGATGTTGGAGTTGGCCCAAGATGTGGATAAAAAAAGATGTAAGGATTTAGACATCTCATTTTGTCAAAATTTTTTAGAAATAAACACATTGTAAATTTGGAAATCAGCTAAACTCCTTAATGCAGATCCTAAATCTTTAATTATGCTAAGCAGAATGTTGGTACAAATATTTTTACTCTGACTTTATTTCTCTAATGCCACAATCAATGTCCAATTCTGCAGTGAAGACCAAAACTATGTATCAAGTCTGTCAGTCTTTGAATGATACCTTTCTCTTGGGTAGCATTTTCTAGCTCTAAATCTCAAAGCACATGACAAATGTCAGCATTTCTGTCTTAGAACATGGAAACCCAGGAGAAGAGGGTGACCAAATAACAAAGTTAGGAACCAAATCAAAAGAGATCTGAATGTTCAACTGCATTTTATCCAGTACAGACCCTTTTCCCAATGATACCAACCACAGACACTCTTGAACTGCAATTGGATTCACTCAACAGAATTCCCAGCAAAGGCTGATATGCAAGGGCTCCAATGGCATAGTTTATCCTGGGTGCAATACTGACCATCAAATAAAACTACCAGCATTCTCCATGTGCTTAAAGCAGTACAAGGATTTCTTGGAATATGTGAGTTTATAAAGCTCATTCCTTTACATGCCCACTGAAACAGCAGCATTTCTTTAGGAGTTCATGGGCATGTCAGTATTTCCATATTAAAAAACCCAAACAAAAAAGCTGGTAATACTGACACAACTCTACCAATAGAAGTCAGCTGTAGTACAAAACACTAATTTAAATATATTTGATTACATAACAATTCAACGCACACAACTATCTTACTGTGAAGATTTGTGTGACTGAACTTAATTTCAGTCATTGTCTTATTCTGAAGTGTTTTTCTAATCACTTCATTTTGCTTTGTTTTAGAACTCCTACAATTACCAGGAGTCTTTCCAAGAGGCAATTTTTGCCAACCAGTTAAATGCAGGACTCAGGAAAGATCTCTATATACAATCTGTCTGATCTACCTCGTCACCTGAGAGGATAAACAGGATTTACCTTGGTCTGTAGGCATTAACTCTGTGAGCTTTAAAATCCAACCTGTTCTCAGAGTGATTGCCTGCCCAGCTGCACTGCATTACACTGAGTTCCTCTGAAATGCTGAGATTCCTGATCACCCTGAGAGTTGTGCAAATAGGACTTTTCTGGGTTCTGCAAAAGGTAGATTTTTTGGGTTTCTTTTAATTTGGTTGGGTTTTTATCGTAGATAAAACCAAAATTATTTTCCTCATATTTCTGCTCAGCAAAATTGCCACGAAAGTATTTTGCCTTGGTAAGAAGTGGCTACTTTAATTCCAGATAAAATCCTTTTATTGTCAAAGCTTTCCTTTTTTAGAAATTTAAATTTATAATTTAAAGAGAAAAAAGGACTGGTAATGAAAACCTGTAAGTTTTAATCTAGAAAATGTTTAGTTTTGCATTCATTTTTCAGGCAAAAAATGTAATACAGTATATGAAACCTAACTTTTATAGCCATGGAAAACTTGAAACTTTACCTTTTGGGCAAGTAGCAGACTCCTTGGAAAATTTAACTCAGTTTTAATTAATTTTTTTACGTAACGAAGAATTTCTCAGGATCTTACTTTCACTACTTCTTTCAAAGAAATGTCCACTTTAAAATTCATTCCGTGAAACGCAAGGCTTTGATCTGCTGCATGATTACTCTGTGTTAATATTTAGTGTATTTCGTAACTTATTGAGAGATGTTTCTGTGCAAAGCTGCAGTTCTTAAGCACACATCCAATGTGCTTCTGTTCAGCTTTTCCCTGGTTTAAAATAGAACTGCATGGTGTTTAAGTGAATAATGGACAATTATTAGTCATTTGCTTAAACTGTTTTGCACACCAGTTGATTGGTGCATTTCATATATTTTTAGACATAAAGAGAGTGTTTGGACCCCAGATGAAGAAATGGTGTTCACAAGAAAATATCAGTATGGCTTCAAGGAGAAATTCAGAATAGCTCTGAACAAGATCCGTATAAACTTACTAACTGTGATGAGATGAAATACATCAGATGAAAAATACAGCTTCAACCCTTAAAAAGCTCTCTTGCAACTCTTTTACCAAATCATTCATTATAATGTTCCTATACCCCATTGATCTCTATGTGATATGGAACATATCTCATTCTAGCAAGAGAGGGGATAGGTAACCATACATCAAACCACTTGTGAACGGCCGAGCAGTCACGCAAGCTAAACAAAGAAAATTAAACAAATTTTAGTTGTCTTCTGTGAGGTTGCAAGGTGAAGAGTATGAGCTATAAAACAAAAGCTTCTCCCCGTGAGAGCTGATACCTGCACATCAAAATGTGTTCAAGCCTGTTCAAATTAAAAACTACAAGACCTGGAGGTTTACCCAGAAACACTAAAATAATTTTCAAGCCTTTTCTTGAAAATCAGCAGGGTTCCACTGGGAACATCGGTCTTTGGAAGACCTTCTGTCCTATATTAAGCCACAGGTGTAAGCAAAATTGAAGATGCTGCCTCAGGAGAAGCAGAAACATTATATTACACAGGATGACTTTAGTAATTCAGATGATAGCAAAAAATCCTCATTTATTCAGGAAATGACATTTTATTTACCGTGGCTCTGCAATTTGAAAATTTACGGAAGACACATCAATACAAATTTCTTGCTAAGAGAAGGTATAAGCATCTGACACGGCTGGCTGCTGCCAACAGACCACTTTCAGTATTCACACAGGGTTCTGCAAGCAGCAATGTGTTTGAAAACAAGAGGGAAGTCCTCTATAATGAAATGCCCATTCATTTTTCATGTTACACTGTTCTGCCCATTCTTTCCTTCTCTCATATATCATGCTTTTAACAACCCAAGTTTTTTGCCACTGCTCCATTAGCTTGGTATTCTTTTTCAAACTGTTGTCAACTTGTTATTTTTCAGCAGCTGACAACCTGCCTATAAAGTGCTGTACCTGGAGGAATATTGCTTGCCTGATTCCTACAGAGATTACATGGTAACAATTTTGCAATATATTATGGAACTATTAGAAATTCTGTATGAAATACAATGAAAACAATAGACTTGTATTTTAATTGCTCTCCTGAATCAAGCCTATCAGAAAACAACAACAAATGTTCAGTGAAAAATCTGGTTACATCAAAATAAAGACATATTGTAATATCATTTCAAATTCCTCACAGAAAGCTTGAAAAATACTAAAGAATCTTCTAATACGTTAAAAAATATTGAAGGTTCTTTTTTTTCAATTTTTGATTCCACCATTATTTAACTATTCCATTATAAAGTAAAACTCAGAGAGGACAGAATGCTCTTTCATAGAAATAAAGAGCTAGAGTCTTAAAAATACTTTTTTTTTCCCCAAGAGATTTTTTTTTATAAATTTCAATGTTCCTAAATATTTTTTCTGTCCTATACTTATCCCTTTCCTAGCCTACATAGACAAAAATGAAGTCTTGATTCTCTGCAGCAAGAAAGAGAGACCCAGACTCTCAGGAGCATGAGCACCAGGACCCTCAGAGCACAGAGGCAAGGCCAAGCTCCAGGGCCTGATCCAAACCTCCCAAGCCAAGGATGAGCAGTGCATACACCTGGCTCTGCTAATTCAAACCTTTCTCCTGTTGCCCAGTCCAGAACTTGTTTCCTAGTCCAGAACTCTGTTTCCTTTTTTTCATTCTCTTTGCTGAATGGCAAAAGGAAAATAGTTTTAAGAACTCCATCAGAGTCCTCCATCAGCCCTGGACAGCTGGCAATGCACTTCCAGGGACACGGAGCAGAGGAGAGGCAGCTGTGCCACTGCCTGAGCTTTCTGCTCCACTTCTGCTATTTAAATACCACAACTCATCATCACACTCCGGCAGGGTAACCCAGCTGGGAGATTTCAAGTGACTTACAAGGGAAAGATCATCTCTATTTTGTGTAGTTTCTTTCTGAACAACACTGATTATGAGCTTTCTGGAAAAAGAGCTGATGGGAGTTTTTGCAATTTAGAAACTAACTAAAATAAGGGTAAAAATAATATCTCAATTTTTTTGAGATAGTAGGAATACATGACCTAGACTGAGAGGCTGAGGGGAAGAGGGCTGGTTTAGCCAGGAGAAGAGAAGGCTTTGGAAAGACTGGAGAGCCATATGCCAGCCCCCATGGGGAGGTCACAGTGGAGCCTGAGCCAGGCTCTGTACAGAGCTGCACCGTGAGACAACAGCTATAATATGAATCAGGGGAGATTCCAGCAGGACACAATAAAAATGCTCACTGTGAGCGTAATAAAACACTGGAGCAGCTTGAATGGCAAGGTCATGGAATCCTTGTCCCTGAAGGTATTGTCAACTTGACAGAGTCCTGAGCAACCTGGTCTGAATCCAGCACAGACTTTGCTTTGAGCAGAACATGGGACAGAGGCCCCATGAGGACCTTCCAGCCTGGGGGGATCCATGGTTCTATGAGTTCTGGTATAATAGGAAACAACTGAACTTCTCCACACCTTAGAAAAACAAAACATGAAGAATTTTTGATTTGCTTCTTAACTTATCAAAAATGCAGTCACTTCGTCCTGATCAAGAAGCAGCTGACATGACACAGACTATTTGAAAGTTTCTACAGATATTTTGAAATGTCCTGAATTCTGAAGCAGGCAAGGCTTAAGACCAGACTTTCGATGGTGTAGCTTGCCTGACTGTTATCAGAAACTACCCCTTAGTTTTGAGCATCTTGGATTTCATTTTTTCTTAAGAAATAATTCTTCACCTGTCTACTTGTATGAAAAAAACTTGGGAAAGTAAAGCTAATGGAATGACCTCTGCTGCCTCCCACTTGTGGTTGAAGCCATAATTAAGGGAATAGTACACAGAAACACGCTATTCCCTTCTCTCCCTATTTGAGTTCTGTTCATTCATAAGAAAAAAACACTTTATTGTCATGCCTACCCACATTCTAAAATATGCTTCCAAAGATCTTACAAGCCCAACATAAGGAAGTCAACTGCTCTCACACTGCAGGAAACTAACAGACATCCTATATTATAATGTGAAAAGAGAGCAGGGTTTCTGCTTCAAATGAAAGGAATCAAACCCATGACTGCTGGTGAGGTGTGCATGTCTGCAGGCACGACTATGCTATTCCTGTCTCTAAATAATAGCTGAAGAAATACAATTAAGTATTGTGCTAAAGTCACAGTTTCTGCTACTTCATCACAAGAGTGCTCTTTTAGTGAACATCTTCTATTCTTCAGAGCCACAGAATATAACCATATGACCCTAGTCCTAGACTGAAGTGAAACATACAGAAAGATGATTGGTGTTACAAGAGATTTTATGGTTTTGCTATGAACAAATCCTCTGTGAAAAAAGTTATTCTACAGCAGTAGCATCAGAATAAGAAGATGAGAAAATATAGAAATGTATGAAGAAACTAGCCAGTGCTTTTCTTAAAAATAAACAATAAGTAATTTGCTTTAAAAAAAAAAGAAACAAAAAGCAGTGTTGTTCAAAACTCTGTGTTAGAGGACTCTGCTTGCAGGAAGCCTGCTGGAGGTGAGAACTGACTGGTAGATGGGGCTGCAAGTTTAAGCACTTTAATACTGGGTTGTCAGAGGTGGAAAAAAAGTATTATGTCACAATTTTCAGATGTCTAAATTTAGACAGTTTCTAAAGCTGTCAGTTATCATCCTGTTTTTTGATGCAGCATGCTGGATTCTGGGTTCTCAAATTTATCTCTACCAGTTTTACATAAATGCTTTCAAAATAGAAGTTATCAGTGCATGAAGGACAGTGAATCCCACTGACTTCTAGTTACCTGGAAGTACAAGGCTGGGTAAGAATGTATTTGGAACTTTCTCAAAATTCAGGAAGCAAGGAAGGAAGATATAAGTGAAGTACATTTGTGTTCTCAAAGACATCCGCTGAGTCCCCCAGAGCAGGGAATTTACCTCTTGTAAATGCACTGCCCAACACTCCTGGATAAGAGACAATCTCTGACGCCACCGTTAATGTAAGCCAAGCATTCAGACAGCTGTGCTAACAAGCACATTAAAAAATAATTTCCCAGACTTCTCACTGAAACGTGTGAGTCCCAAGGAGTAAAAATGATGCAATTTGTAATGCAGACCAGTAATTACAACTCCAGTGGTTTACCACTCTAATAAATACCAAGTGCTAAGCAGTGCTAATCTGGACTTACTCATTCAATTTCTCCCTTCACCCCAATCCACGGCAAACAAGTCTGAGATCAATACTAACAAAACTGTCTTTGTGGTATCAGGTTCAGTTCTGCTGATGTACTATTATATCTTAATTTTCCTGGACGTAAAATCCAACATAATTAGACATACTCTGGAGAAATTGTTTCATTTATTCCCTTACTGTCATTAGTATTGAGATCATGGGGAGAAAAAAAGAACAGTAACCTGAATAGCAGTGCAGCAAACAATTTACCATGGTTGCCTTCTAGCAATGTCATCTATTATTGTTTGAGACAGCTCAAGCCAGTTCATACCAGTTAAAACACTTCAGCCAACCTAAAAATTATACTCTTTCAGGGCTTTCACAAGAAAAAAAAAAAAAANACCTCTTTCAATTATATAATTACTACGTGTCTTTTCCATATTGCTATATGGAACTATGTTTTCTTTCATGGAAATTATATAATAAATGCTTACTTAAGTAACATTAATCAGTAACTGTATTTTCCATTAATAACTCAAAAATAAAATAAAAATTGGTAATACAAAACCCACCAGTTGATATTACCCTTTTATTTTCTTGTGCTTATCATTGTAAATAACATGATTCACATTTTCTAAAATGCTTTGTATTGTATTAAAGCATTTGAAATAATCCATTTGGAAAGCAGTAGCAAAAAGATTTTGATTTATGTCAGAGTGGCTGCCCATTTTTCAGAAAAAAAAATGATAGAACTCTTCTAGTAAACCTAATAAAAGACTGGTAGAACAAAAAGCTTGTTTTTCATGTTACAGTCTAAAAGGCATTATTAACCTGACAGTAAAAAGATTTTAGTTCCTAATTTTTTCTATTATTTCTGACCCCCAGAAGAAGTGCCCCTTTTGTGGGACAGCGAAAAGCCTGAAGGTAAAACCTTCTTTCTTCAGAGGCTAAAGCAAAGTTTGGCCATCTTCACATAATTCTAAAATAAATTTTTCAACATAATTCTAAAATAAATTCTTGAACATAATTGTAAAATAAATTCTTCAACATAATTCTAAAAAAAAAAAAACAGACAGAGCCCACTTGACTAAAACATTTTGCCCATTTTGTTTTGCTGCATATATATATACACGCTCAAATACATATACATATATTTTTTTCAGCTTTTCCCTATTCCCTGTTCCTCCAAACACACGCACAGGAAATACCACCAAGAATTTACTCCCGATGAATTCTTGCGTGGTTTATGCACGTGCAACCTGTAATAGATAAGCAATTCTTGGCCTGGATGAACCAATCTTTCCATTTTATGGAAATGAGAAGTTTCCAGTGCAGGTACAGGCTCAAAGAGACAGGGGGAGAGAGGGAGTGAGGTTAGAGATGTAAATAGCTTGCCTTAATCAATCACCTCCTGTAAATTCCCTAGTAGTTCCCAAGACTCCCCCAGGCCAACAGAGCAGAGAATTTTATGTTCTTGCTTCATTTTTTTCTATTAAATGCAAATAAAACTATTGAACTTTCTTTGTATAAAGAAAGCTAAATGTGTAAATATTTGAAGGAACATGGAAACAAAACTCTTATGGTTACCAGTAAAATAGGCCTTAAAATACATCACACTGTACCAGTTGGGACAATAAAACGTCTACCATTGTGACCAGACTTTAAATGGAAAATTCCATAGGACTGAGGAGGGACTGTATACTCTACCCTGTGACAGCAAAATAAAGCTAAATGCAAGCACAGCCCCACAGACTCAGGAGACAAGATACTCAAAATCCTTGACTGCCCAAATCTGTACAAGATAAGATTTAAGCAGCAGGTTACGGGGAAGCCCAAGATGGGCTGCAGACACCATCCCGGGCTTATCCACACTCACACCTGGCACACTTTGGCCCTCAGCCCCCTCAGTGCTGCATGGCAGGGTAAGGTCTGAGACCTGCTCAGTCATTAACACCCAACCAAGTCCAGAAGCATTCCTTGGATGCTTTGTTGTATCAAAGTCAACAGACTTTGGAGTGCCTCAGGACTAGAGGACTTTGATCAGCACAGACAGATGCAAAGCCCCATTATTCTAACAGACTCCCTCATTAAATAAAATCACAGTGTTTTGTCACTGGAAAGAATTCTGGTAATAATCAAGCAACTCTTCCAGGCCTGTATTAGACAATGTCATGCTCAACCTTGTCCTTAATATTTTGAAATACTCTAAATGTACCTAAACATACTGGTGTTAGGTGTTGTGACCTAAATCATAAGCACTATTTTATTTCTCAAATGATAATGGCAGTTTTCAGAGTGAGTACATACTTGGAAAAACACAATCTATCAATTAGTGCTATGTAAAAGCATCAATTAACATAAGAAGAATAACATTGCAATATTAGGTGTTACAGTGGTAGAGATTTTTTCCTTGAAAACAGAGAACTGCTAGCAGCAACCTTTTGTCTTTAGTCTATCTTAGTAAATAAACTCAGAATCAAGTAAATTCATGATTTGCATGACAGTGGACTAAGCAAAAAAAAAAGAAAAAAATCAATCACTCTCATGGGATTAAGTAGAGCTTCATGTTGACCAAGGTTGCTTACCTTTGAGAATAAACTATTTTTTAAGAGTCAATCTCAAAGACTTTGAACAAGCAAGTTGCTTTCAACTTAATGAAAGCAAGGTTTACATTTTATTGGATTTGTGTTTGCTGTCTAACGTGGTGACAATGAAGCATAGCTAAACATTTGAATGAAATTAAATAGAAGGCATCTTTGATTTGCAGAAAGTCAACCCAAGTGCAATTTTACTTTGAGGCAGAGGTATAGTGTGGAGTGGATGCCCTCAGAAAGGCTCTTTAAAAGTTTCATATTAGGGATTCTTTTGTTAACTGTAGGCTTCTACTTTTGAGCTTCTGGGTTATTCTTTTTTGAATGTATGACACAAAAATCACTGGGAGCGAGAGCATTTCCCCACTGCCAGAATTCTTCCAAATGTTTGGAACACTAGAAATACTTCTGCTGAAACCAGAAAATGCCAAGGATCAGTGGTACTGCAAAGCACATCATATAATATATCATATTTCCATGATATTCTAAACCTACGCATAGATATTTACCTGTGCTTACTAATATGCACCCATGTAAATTAAAAATGTGCACCAAGTATATCCTGGACCATTCATTTCATAGTTGTTAAAATTTCAGTTTGTAAAACTGGGGTTTTTTCATCTATTTGTAAACTTGAAGTCACATTACAGGACCTTCCTTCTTCACTTGAACCTTCTTGCAGGTGACAGTACAAACACAGAATATTCCACCTATTTTTCTCACCAGCCATCATGCACTGCTGTGTATCCAATGCTAAAACAAGCATTTTTCAGTAGCACTGTTGTTATAAACTGGACCTTTCCCCCATTTTAAAATGAGACATAAACATTTACTTGGAAAATTCAACCAAATCAGCTTGCACACAATTCACACAGTAGCTCTAATGTCAGTGAAACAACCTTCTCCTACATAAAATATTTTTTTGAGTTTATGTAACACATATTTAGGATATTGAAATTCCTCTTGAAAACTAAGTTGAGCGAACCAGCAGACAATTTACTTCAGTAAACACAGCCTGCATTATACATAGGCATTGCACATGGTCTCGCAGTCACACATAGACCTCCTGTCTGGAATAGGGAGGCTCAGGGTCTTTGGTTTTGTTAGGACACTGTAGGACGATGACAGCAGGAAACTGATAAACAGTCTTTAACTTGAAAGTGAACAAGTAAATAGCCCAATAATGATTCCATATTTATTTAACAGCCTAGGTACTTTTACTAGCCAGACACTGTCTTCAGAGAAATCCTTAGAGAGTTTCTAAACCTTCTTCAATTCATCAGTCTTTATCATCCTAACAAAACCATATTTGATTCATCTCAGATGTTAACCAGGCCAAATCTGATTCATTCACAAACAGCTGGTGCTTCCATGCTTTTCCATTTTCTTTCAATGATCATATGTTCTGGTGGGAATAATGTCTTAGCCAGATTTCTGGAATAAGTAAAACCTTTCTCTCGCTCATGCATATTCAAAATTTGTATTTCTGTGTGAAAATAGTACTTGGATTCACGCACATCAATTTTCTCAGACTCAGGCTTTGAACTGAGATATTTTCTAGAATTTATGCAGATAGTCTGTAGGTGCTGGCAAAGCCTCATTGCTGTCCAGCCCATCTCCAGCCTCATTCTAGTAAAAATCCAAACAATATACTCTGTCCAGTTGTCACAATGATACAAGGATGGAGCAAGGAATCAGAAAATGGGAACAGACTCTTTAACCTCTAGGGGAGGAAAACTACCATCTTCTTACATCTGCACAACAGATTGACCAAGGATGAGCAAAAGTCTCTATATAGTAAAATAGTATAAATAATAAAAGTGATCTCTTTATTTCTGCTTCCAGTTTAGAATTATTGTAATTATGGAATCCAGAAAAGCAGAAAAAAATATCTTTTGTTTGAGGAAGCCATGACTTGTTTTACAACAGAACAGTGAAAAGCCATTATAGCCAGCCAGACTCTGCCTTCTCTAGTGCTGTAATTGAGAGCTCACATCCTTAACCCAGGTCTGCAAGGCAAATGATCCTTAGCCATCAATGTGATTTGGAACGACGGATTTTTAAATACCCACCACAGTGAGTAACTAAGGCTTTAATCCATATTAACAAGTCATTTGGTGCAATCAATTGTTGCAGCAGCTAGTAGCTGAGGTTCCTGTATGTGCACTGTATGTTCTTCCCATGTGTTCTTCTGGGATACATTCAGCCTTGTATCCTGCTACCATCCCTAAATAAACATCTGAGAAGTACACAAGGGGCCAGTTATTTGTTCGGACTTTTCTTTTATGGGCTGGGATACATTTTGTGCCCCCATGGAAAGAATTTTCAGAATTTGTTTCCTTTGAAAAAAATCTACTTTACACTTATAAACACTTTCTAGATGTGGAGCAGTGAGTGGGGTCAAGGTGGCACAAGTGAGAGCAGTCAGGGCACACACACAAAACCTGTTGCTGTTCTGAACTAACACACACACACTGATGAAGATGAAGACAACTTCTATCCAAGTTGTCTGCCAAATAAATAGCAGCTAAAAATAGGCAGGAAATATATGTGGAATTGTTGATAAGAAAAAAAGAGAAGCTGGCGAAGGAGGTGCAGCCAAGGGGACACAGCCTGGGCAGCACAGATGCAGGGAGACAGGAGAGCGATGAGAGGGAGCAGAACACACTGGAGGTTCAACACCTGGGTATGAAATGGGGTGCTCTTTTAACAACGGGTTCCACATTGAACTATACTGAAGTAACTCCAGCTGTACCATGAAAGTTAACTTATATGCATTAAATATAATTCTATGAAACCACAATTCTATAAAGTACATTTTTGAAAACACCTTTTGAAAATAAATTTCCAATCAATTCTCTCTAAATGGGTAAGCGTTATTTTAAAAAAAATCCACAAAATATTTGCTCTAGTATCAGCCAAACCACTGTTGCTCCAAAGACTTTTTTTGTCAATTTAAGGTTGAAATCACAACTTGAAATTTATTTAAAATCCTTTGAAAAGAGTGTTGCTCCTAATTCCATTCATCTGTATTCTTGCTTATGAACATAAATCAGGACTAAGAGAATGAGCATTAGTTCAGTTGTTAATACTCTTTTCACCCTTGATGAACAAATGAGCTTTAATAGTCTACAATCAATTTAAATGTTACACTATATCTACAGCCAGGTATTTGTCTTCACTTATTTTTTTTTTTTCTTTTTGAACTAACTAAATCATGTGGATGGTGCATTTTTAATATGTCTAAGGATAAATTAACATAAAGGTTTTGAGACCTGTGACAGCGATCCCACATAAGAAAATCGAGAAGATATAAAACATACAGGCTCAAAAATTTCCTTACAAGAAATCTCCAAAAGCAAATCCTCCCTCAGTTGCTTTGCAACATGATAAAATAGTTGCCAATTCCAACTTCATCAGCATGGTACCCTTTAAACCCCCGTCATTATATAGTGTAGCTGTGCTGCAGTGTTCCTCTGTCTCTGTTTCCATGTACTGTAAAGACAGGTATGCAGACAGCAAACTGGTCTTGGAAATAACCTCTGAAGTTTCTGATTAGCTTCTAGGTATTATTTTACAGAAGCACGTGAACTAAACTGATGGTAGTGAAGAGGAACAATGCAAATATACAAGTGTGCAGGTAGGGCACCTGTGTGTGCATGCCACTCTGCTGGCTGGTTTCCTGCAGAACAGCGTGGTGCAGTGCTCTGACACCGCACAGCAGCGTGGCAGTACCTCCTTGGGAGAAACAGCAAACTCACAACAAATGCAAGGGCTAAAGCAGAAAATATTGCTATGAATTCTGAATATCGTTAGGCATGAGACATACAAAAATCTTGGCTCAGAAAGGCATACATAGAAGCATTTTGAAAATTTAGGTGCAATAATGAGACTGCACTCCTTTAAATTTAATTCCTTTAAGTTTCAAAGGCTGACAGCTCTGGAGATTTTTCTTATTTTTTCTCCTTTCACTGGTAGTGCTTACAATTAGTACTAGGCTTTGTACATAAGAATGAATTAAAAACTGCAGCAGGTCAATGCATCCAGATAGAAAACCAATAAATATATGCTACAATCCCTAACAAGGGATAGGGATCCCTGTCCTCCAGGCAGAGGTAAACTTACCTCAATAAAACATTACTGTATTTCACATCTACAAAGGCCTGCTCAGTCCAGCCTGAGAATTTGTCTCTATTTTCACATGCCCTGCTCACAAGTAACAGCTGCCAGGATGTAGTTTGCATGAGGTTAATGGATCAGACTTTGACTTTACATTTTTGTGTCCAATAGTGAGTAAATAAAGCAGCAGGTCATTCAGCTTTCAAAGATGGTAGCCAAATATGACTTGAATTGCACTGCCAATGTTCATTCAAAATTACTTTTGATTTTTGCTCAAATGCTGCTATACCAGCTTGTATGAAGTGACCAAATCAACATCTTTCATGCCCATCCATCTGGATCCATTTCCAAAGGCTCCATAAGGTGAAACATCATGACAGAGCTCCCTGTTATGATCAGTCAAAACACTTTTTCAGGAAAGAGTTCTGTCATGATTTAAAAGGTCTTTCAGAGGTTTTACTGTCACAATGACTACAACTCACTTGTTTGCAAATGCCTTCTCTGCTGCTAATCAGTTTAGTTATTAACCTTCCTAATTTCAGGTGTTATCACCATGAATTCCAAATATTTGAGCACGCAGTATAATTGTCCTTATGCTGCAGATCATGCTGCACTGTTCACTATATGACCCCACATGGACTGGATTCTTACTATTATTTTATTTGCAATATTCCACTGTTACATTATTCAACTTCATATTTTATTTTGATAATTGGCAGTGCAAAAGCTGAAGGGCAAATCTGATTTCAGCACAGAATAGAAATAGCAGTGTGGTAATTACACCAGACATTAGGCATATTTATAATATTTAGTGGTGCTAGTTCAGACTAAGATCACTTCTGTCCTTTGGAATGACCCACACAACATAATTCAGAGTTCATGTACAAGATGAAATTATGTTTATTTTATACTACTATTTCAAAATATAATAAATTAATAGTGCACTAAGTTAATGCATCCTGATTCTCATTTGGGCACATCTGTAGCATGTGCTGTTCCCCCCAGTTCTCACCGGGCTTTGTGTCTCTCTAGAACAAACGTGCATATATTCATGTACCTCCCTCTTCTGCTCTAAGGTCACATTGGCAGGGCACTGCTGCTTTCTGGCACTCATCCCCTAGCTCAGTAGGTGGTTTTCTTGGTAGTAACGATTCCAAATTGAACATGATATTTATTTTAGTCAGATAAGAAGGTGGACGCCATTGCTCTGAGCTGATATAAGATTTCTAGCCCTCACTTCTCTATCCCAGCTACCAATTCTGGTCTTGAATCATGGCAGCCTGTCCTTTTTTGATGTGCTCAGAAAGCATTCTAGCTGAAAACAGTATCATGGCAATGAAAATTTAATACTTGCCTACACTTGAAAGCAGACAAGCCAAATGCCTTAGGAGACTGATGGGGCCTTCTGGCTCCACGTCCCAAGGACACATTTTCCTCTGGGTGTTCCTACAGAGGCACTATAGGGGCTGGGTTTAACACCACAGGGTCTCAATGATGGCACTGCATTAGCGATTTCCCTTTTCCAGGCTTGCCTTGCACCTCTGTTTTTTGAGAGGGATGAGGAGAGTGATGTGTTCAGAATTTTGTCACCCGATGAGCAGCTGAGCCCTCAGGCCCCATCCATAGGGCACCTCCTGCAGCACAGATCTGCCCAGCATGGGGAACTGGAGTGGAGGGACAAATTCATTGTAAAGGCAGCAGAAGGGGATCATGAACATAAGAAGAGCTTGAAAAAACCTCCCATGAAAGTCCTTTTCCTATTTCTTTCTTTGGCCCAATACAAACTACCCAGCAAGCTCCAGGGCAGGTTCAGAGAACTAATTTCCTGAAATTAGCCAATGTATTGCTGGTAAGGACACAAATTATTTCTTTTTTCAGTGTTAAAAAAGCTGGCAGGTATTGAGAGGAACAACTAGAACTCCCAGAAGTCCTTCTTTCTCATAGGGAATTTAACAGTAAAATCCTGAAGTTTCCTGGAAGATAATTATTTAGATCTGGGTGCTAAGAGGCACAGCCTGTGCCAGCTGCCATACAATATTGCTTTGCCCCCTTCTTAGCCTTTGTGTAACATTTACTACCGCCCTTAACTCTGCCCTCTGTTTTGCTCAATTGTGAAAAAAGTGCAACTTCGTAGAGTTTTATCTACTAGATGGAAAAAAAAAAAAATATTTGAAAGATTAAAATTCGTTGGAATTCCTCATTTTGCATCAAACCTAGAGAGTACCAGTTACTGTAAAAAAACATTTTGAAGACTGAATAAGAAATTGTTTTGTATCAGAAGAGTCTCAATTTATAAGGCTTACCTACATTTATAGCTTGACAAGTAATCACACATTTTGCTGTTCACTGGGAAAATGTGTCCCCTGAGAACGAGGACATATCCATTGCTTAGCCCCAGTGCTCCTTACTGAATTCTCTTTCTTGTTTAGAAAGCGACTACAGTGGGATGCTTGGGAGAGTCTATGGAAAGGAAAATCTCTCCAGAATTGTAATTAGGACAAGAAATTACCTGTCCCTTTCATGCAACTCTGACCTACTGAGCTGTATGTTAAAGAACTGTCCATTTGAAGAACCTGTACACACAAAAAATTCAGTTTAAATGATTCCCTCACTTTGGTCCCATCTCTTTTTCTCTCTCCCAGAACTAATAATATGAAGGCAGAAGAGAAGACCCCTGCCCTGTCTGCTGCCTGACTTCACCTGTGATGAAAGAGCACACAGAGGTGAACTGTGCCATGGAAATTCATACTCTACCTATTAACAAGACTTACAGCCTGCACAAAGTGCAATTCCTTTGCTTTCTAGTGCTAAGTGTACTTGTGACAAGCAAAACTCCCAAGAAACTGGGCATAGAGATAATCCACAAGAATCTGAAAGCTAACTTGACAGGGCCATCAAGTTTTTTAGAATAAAAAATCCAAACAAAACTACTACTAAGGCACACATCAAATCACAGTGCTAAAGGAGGCACAGTGGGAGGCTGATACGCCTTAGATGAAGTTCTTTATTTCATTGAGTTTATTCTGTCTCAGGTTTATACAATCAAGGAAAAAAACCACTCAACTCACTTCATATGAATTCATTAATGAGGAAGGTGACAAATAAACTTGTCTTGATCATACTGATTTTATTTCTTTCTGTTAACACTATTGTTTGGGTAAAACAAACCAACAAAAGACCTCTACATGGGATCAAATGTTTTTGTGGTGAGCTAAGCAATAGCATAGATTAGGACAAACAGAAGACAGGAATTGATTACCTTTAACAGCTTTAGCCAGTTAACAAAAGACAGAGTGCCTTCAGCTGTGATCTGCTGATTTACAGTACCACCTGAAATATCCATGTGTTCACTAAAACACGAAGAAAAAGATAATTCAACAAGCCATTGTGTAAAATATGCCTGTCCTGATATTGGTGAAAATCCATAAAACACAATTGTGAAACTACCAACACTAATTACCTTCCTCCTCTGAAAAAAAGAAAAAAAAAAAAAAGAAAAAGAAGTGGATTTAGTACTGGCAAAGATGCCAAGTTGACAACCAATCACTCTCCTGGCAGCCAGAGCACAAACAGGTGGATGTAGCTGGAAGACACTTGCCCAGTGACAGCTCAGAGTGAACCTGGCACCACACCAGTTATAAGGGCTGGCAAACCATAGAAGTAAAAACCATCAGCTCGAGTCTCTTGACTCTGACCAAATAATCCAATGGAATAAGAAAGGTGAACAAAGTAAAATATGCTGCAGTCCTTCAGAATGATGCCAGTGCTAAAATAATAATTTATCCTTCCTAAGGCAAGTCAGGAAGGGGGCAATCAACTCTCTCCAGCATCCACGGAATGTTTGTGTTAATAAGACCCTCTGTCTGAAAACACCCTCTCTATTGCCTCAGGAAAAGGGCAATACAAATGAATCCACTGAGATTTTACAAAACCGAGACTAAGGAATTTTTGGGCATCTTCCTGGTTGTTAGTTTTAAATATCAGCTGTCTGTGCTTGATAATGTACAGAACTGACCCAAGATGAAACTCTTCCTTTAGTTCTAAGCTAGACATGGTGCTCTTAAAATATGATTCACCTAGAAAACATATTCTGTGCAAAGAAATACAAATCTACATGTGGAAAGGGATTTATGACATTAAATAGAGTAATTACCAATTAGATAGTTATTTAAATGCCTTAGGGAGGAAAAAGAGGAGTCAAAATAGTTTTATAATGATTTGGAAAAAAAGAAGCTGGTCAAAATTTTCCTTTTCTATTTACCTTCAAGGCATGCTGAAGGTAGATCTGTTTGGTGTGGCTGCAGCAGAGGTTGCTTTGAGATAACGAATTAGTTGAGGATGTTTAAGTTCTGTTAGATGTTTCAGTTAATATGTATCCAGGCACTCTGTCTCCTGGACGAGTGCCTGTCAAGTTTCATGCAGTTAAACTTTTGATATTTTATGTCAGCTAACAATGTACAACTAGCACATAATTCACAACGGGACATTTAAGAGAGACTTTAAAAATAATTTTTGTACCACACTTCCCTCTGTGGTCTTCTTTTTAAAGCAGATGTTGGATTTATTACATATGCACAGCCAGAGGGCCACAGCCAGGCCCAGTGTACAGAAGTAACATGGTCTCAGCAGATGTGAATTGCCAAGCAGGGCAGAGATTGGTGAAATCTCTTGGAAGCAGCAAAGTAAATACAAGAATGACCAAAATAGTTGTACAAATGCCCCAAAATTGTGAACACCCTGGGTAAGGTCAGATGCTATTTCATACCCAAGGGTTTGACTGAAGGAGCAGCCTGCTCTTGTACAGGAGTCCCAGCATGGGAAGAGGTAAAAATATTAAAAATATATGGAAGGTAGAAAAGTACATTTGTACCTCTCAAATATGGGTGGCCATTAGCAAAATTCTTTGCTGTATTTGCCCCACTTGCTACTGAAATACTGAAGAGGTATTGCAGAAATAGTTTCCTGCACAATCCCTAAACTCCAGACACTACAAGGTTAGATCTGTTACCAAGTCTTCCATACGTCAAGAGCAGCCCAGCTGCTTTCTCATTTCTAACATACAACTTAGTGAGATGAGCTCTGTGTGTGTGTGCATATACAGAATTTTGTTTATATGTAAATGCCTGAAAAAATTTGGAACTACAACTAGTGACATGTAAAACCCTGATGAAAAAGTAGCTGCTTCTGAAAAGTGGGTTTTGATGAATTTTGTATGATCTCTTTAAAGATTCTCTAATGCATATTTCAAAAGATGTTTCAATACTGTAAGTTTTAGATCAGCTCGTAACTGATAATTTAGATTTTTCCAGGACTATTCTCATGTGGTATCTAGTTTCCAAACTGAGATTTAAATGTATGGTAGTTCTGAATGATATCACAGGCTGAATATTAGATTACAGCATATAAAACATCACAAAATCCTTTGTTAATGCTAAATTAAAACCTCAGCTAAGGCAAACTTACTAAGAGTATCTGGGAATACCAGAATTAGAGGCCTTTTGTGCTTATCAGTTTTCTTGTATGACTTGTTTCTAGTGCCTCTGTATAAAGAATGATCAAACATTACCAATGACTTTAGCTCCTAAGACAGGCACAAACTGCAAAGAAATACATCCTTTCTAAATAAGATTATTTCTCATGAAAATAATCCCAGACAACAAATAACTACAAAATTTACCTATTGTATGGGTGTATAGACTTTAACCTCGAAATAGTTACTGTATATTTTAGATGATTTAATATTGTTAGGTAAGCTCTAGGCATTTTACTGATGTCAAACTCTGTCCTCATACTTCAGCACCCTTCCGTAGCCCCCAGTGCTGTGCATTCCCTGTTCCACAAGCTGGAGTCAACTCTTTTCACCTTGATACCAAAAGGGCAATTTCCAGCTCCTCCTGCTCACCCTGGCACAAGGGAGCAGGGCTGGAAGGTTGGCTCAGCTGCCTGCACAATTAGAGGCTCTGCTTGTTCCCTCGGGATGGGGACATGACCCCTCTTGTGAGGCCCTTTGAGGAATCCAGGTGGATATTCCAGGATAAAAGCACAGCTTTGCCTCTGCCCACCCACACGAGGACTCAGCCACAGTGCAACAGCTTGCTGCACAAAGCTATGGTTCCAGTTTCTAGAAGTCCTTAGTTCTCACTCAGGCACCAAAACAAATGGTTTCATGGGAAGCTGAACTCCCTGGAAAATACCATCAAATGAAAAAACCTGGGCTTGTTAAAAGGTGTTGCATCACTTGAGTAACTGAAAGTAAAAGGGAAGTTAACAGCACCATTACCTTTTATCCAACTCTTGGTTTGCCATCTTCCAATATGACAACAAATTGAACAAATATGAACAAAAAGTTCTGGCTAATGTAAAAAATGTAAGTAAGTTTTACATTCTCCTAAGCCTGTGTTTATTCACATCACATTTTATTTCACTGTGCTCAAAGCCTTTATTCTCCAAAAGGCTCAAACATATAAGCAGCAAAAATGACACGCAGTTGAGGACAAAAGGCAGCAGGGTAAATCTTTCCCGATGTCTGTCTGCACCAGAGAACAGATCTCTGCAGCAGAGCTCTTGGCCATGGCATGAATACCTATTGCTCAGTCTATACACATCATATCTATTAGCTCCATTTGCTGGATCACAGGATGAGAGCAGAATATCCAATGGAGAGCTGCAGTGCAGAAAGAAAGCTCAGGTCCAAGAGAGTAAGTCTGCTCTAGAGCAGGATCAAGGTATTAGTCTCTCAGCTTGCTAAGAATCTTGCCAATCACTGTAATTATACATTTTAAAAATAAGTGATAAGTCTATTTTCTCTGTCCTGTAACAAACTGATGCTGAGCATTTGTCAACTATTTTAATTCATGCTTTAATACGCATAAAATCAAGATCGCAAGTAAATCATAAATGAATGCAGAAATGTGTTTGTAAACCTTAGTTCCCCTGCCATGATAATTGCTTAATATCTGGCATTAATGATGTTTTTTCTAATGCCAGATAACTGACATTTAAACACATTTAAACATTAATGTGCAGGCATTCATGCAGAGATGGGGGATTATTTAAACAGGAAGGAATATAGTTTTAGAGACAAATAAAATATTTGCTGTCCCCCTGCAAAGGACAATCTGACTTAATCAATGTTACATATGCAATACATTTTCAGACTAGGTTTTTATAGCTATAGTATATGTATATTCAAAAGGTGAATAATTTCAAATTTAACATTGCAAATTTAATCTGCCCATAGCAGAGCACCTTAAAACTCTTGTAGAAAATCGAATACAGTTAATTTCAAATTACATTTGTTTAGTTTGCCTTAGCTTGTAGGACATGAGTTAGAAAATACTTGCTCTTTCAAGATACAAGTGTGTGAAATTAAAAACAAAATGCTGCACCTGCTTATATTGGGCCTTAATCTATTTTCTTAACCCCTGATCCTCTTATGCCAATATTAAGAAATCATTCTCAAACTTTCCTTGTAACTAATAATCAATCTTTTCTGTCCAAATGACAAGATATTTTCTCACACAGTGCCCAAGTCTGACTGCCTGCTGTGTGGCAAGGCATTGCCTTGAGACAACATTAATAAAGACTAAAGGGATGTGTATGGGGCATTTCAAAGGGCTCAGAAAAAAGACATTCTTAGCTGGGGCTCCCTGACAAAGGAAAATTGTGACCTTTCCAATTAGTCTGACAAAAATCATAGTCACAAGAGGAATTCAATTTAATCTCATGCTCTATAGGCTCATTTGTTATATGGCTCATATCACAGGTGTTACATGCAACAAATGTAGGAGATAAAAAAGATTAATCAATGATATTGGACTTTACTAAAAAAGGAACAAAAACCAAATAAGGTGAGCCACTGTAGTTTTATTCTGAACTTACCCTCCTATTTCAAGCAATCACATATTTCTGTAAAAATACATAATGAAGTTGTAATAGTTTAAACCTTTTGACTTAATCATAAGGCAAAATTGCTAAGGGACAAGCACTGGTCTCTGTGTGAGCAACAGAAAAATCCCTAAAATGGAAGCAACATAATGATCAAGCATAGATGGAAGCAACAGGAATTTTATCTTTGTTTGTTTTAGACACAGACTTGGCTTTTAGTGCACAATATTTCAAAGAAAAGTCTCTAATGCTCCTGAAATAGTCTGGAGACTCCATTTGCCACAGAGCTAAAAGAAATACCTCATCAGAGCAAGGGAGCTGATTGTCTCAGAGATTTGGCACAGGCGCTGTCTCTCAGCCAGGGCAGAAAGCCCCAGCGACTTCTATCTCCGAATAATAATGAGGAACCAGGCATCAGAGTCACTGCATATTGTTTTGAGCTAATTCCACTGGAAGATAAGCTACTCTTAAGACTCAAAGCATTTTTCATGCCACAATATGAACATTTAATATCTGAAACACTTATTTCTTATGAAACCATAATACCCAATTGTTACAGCACTGGGAGTGAATCATTTAAATTTCTTAATTATTGCAAGCAACTTTGTCAATAATGTAACATTTTGAAGAGATTAACATTTTTTTTTTAAAACAATAAAAGCTTTTGTGTCAGACAGCAACTCCTTAAAGGGTTTCAGCTGTTTTGCATTACTAAAATGCCAGAGCAACTCAATATTCACAGGCAAAAATGAAATGTTTAAATACTGTGATGATTGTGACACTGAGTCAAATTCCACATTTGCTTTTGAAACTACAATGGCAAGATTTGTACATTCTATGAAGTATCTACTAGATATTTTTTTACTGCATGTGCAAACTGCTCAGTGAAAAGCAATACATTTATATGTGAACTGTAGTAATTTCTTTTGCACACTGATAAGCTACAAAACATTATGTTCCTCTAAAGCACTTTAACAAGAAATAAAAATGGGAAATCTAATGACTTTAATATTACCTCTACCATCATGTTTTCTAAATGTAGTTCTTTCAGATATTCAAGAAATAAAAATGTCTCATGGTTGGTGCAGGGACAGCTTTATTTTAATTAACAAAGATATAAATTTTCTGTGGAATTCTGTTTTCAGGAAACAGAATTATGTTTCATCTCTTTCATCACTTCACCAAGGAAGCCAGGGTTTCTTGAGACTGAGGTTTGTTTATCTGCTTTCTTCTCTTTCTAGATATTCAAAGAGCTGAACAGCATTCAGGACCTGCACCCCACAGACAGCCAGAGGGTTGGGAACTGCCTGCCCAGGGACCTGGCACTTCTGAGGACACTGGGTCCAGACACCCATCCTGCACCCATTGATGCCTTTCCCTACCAAGTCTTCATTATCTGTTGTGGACTGGTTGAAAGGTCCTTGCTTCTGGACAGGATGCATAAGTGATTTAATATCTTCTAGGAAAGAAGTTTGCATGGTGCTCACGTTTTCAAACACACTCGTGTATTTGCTGAGCACACATGATTACAAGTATCAAAATTTCTCATCTTTTGAAGAGAAAATCAGCAGATTATGACTGTTCTTGAAAAATAAAAACATTTCTGACGGATGAGAGTGATTTTGTATTCCTGTCACAAAAGAAAAACCAAAACCAAACCTTCAGTTTTTGGAAGTTTAAATTACTGAGGATAGACTTGACAGACTGTCATCAATTTGCTCCAGACATGAAGGAAGAATGCCATAACTATGTCATTATGTTTCTGAAAGCATATTCAAAAAAGTACATTCATGCAACAGAGGAAGAAACAAGGAAAAACTCAGCTATTTTGCCTACCCTCACAGCAGGCTCAAACTGTAACCAACACAGGTACACTTGTTCTAGGATAAAATATCTTCATATACCTATCTGGTATTCCATTACATGTATATTAAATACTTAGATATACGCATACCTAATATACATATTTCATATATATACACACATTCACAGAAAAATGCACATATGTATAAATACCTGAACAGCAATGAGATCAGACTTGATTTAAAAGGTCATTTTCAAAGCACAGAAATTCTAGGTTCTTAACAATATAATTCAATAAATAAGAACTAGCTCATAGAACGTGAAGAAACTTCAGACCATCGTGTAAGGACATAAATAGCATTCTCCATCTTGCTTTCAACACATTCAGAAATCCATAACTCTACACCAGAAAATTTCAGGCAAATAACCTAACAGATCTGCATCACAGCTTCAGAAAAAATCTATTAGTAAACATTCACATTTGAACTAGTTACAACAGTAACATTAAATTTTTATTACTGTTCATCATTCAATGCCATTCTTGATGACCTTTTTGCTTTTTCCACACACCCCGCTCTTATGGCAATTCAGCAGCTAATTACACGTTTACAATATGGACTGGTGCTGCACAACCCCCTATTACCCCAACTAGAATATATTGTTAATTGTAATAATATAAAGCTACAGTATTCAAACTGAGACATTCCATCATCTCACCTGTGCAGTGGAGACTAGAAAAATTCACAGCCCAAATGCCCATAAGCAGCAAGTTTGTGGAAAAGGAAACAACAGATTCCTTCTCTTAAAAACGAACAGGTCCAAACAGTCACAGAAATAACATTTCAAGCTGCTGCTTGAAATGATGCCACCATGACAGTTGGTCATTATGATTAATCTTGTGAGAAATACTGATTATTATTAAATACATGTACATATCCATGCATTCACACAACAGCAAGAGTGCCCAACAAAACACAGCAGCACCATTAAAAGAGTTTCAATTCTGATCTGTATCCCACTCTCCCTTTTCCCAGAAATGGCACCACAGCTGGGGAATGATACTTCAAACTGTTAGAAAATTTCCTGGATCCCTAACTGAGGAATTTTCTCCGGGGATAAAACATTAAACATGTTATTCATTGACAAAATACTAAAATCTACCAGTGACTTGAATATAACACAGGATTCCTACTGTGCTTCAAGGCCTGTTAATTACCAACATTAAGTCCTGAAAATTGCCACTTTATTTGTAGCTCACTGGACTCAGTGGTCTGGCAACCAGACCACAAGGTTTCAGTTCAGGCCATGTACATTCTGCAAGGTTGTGCTTAATGATTAAACTTCTATTCATTGCCAGAGAAATACAACGAAAAAAGGTCAAAGACACATTTCCCTATTAAAATGACTTCCAAATTTTTCTGTTTTTGTGGATCCTCATTTAAAAGCACACCTGTTCAGTTTACTGTGCTATGAATTCTTTTTCAGCTGATTGGAATGTTATGAAACAATTGTGAATGTGTGGACAATTATTTTGTGTGATGATATTCACTGGGCTCTGACACTCCTATTTGGGTAGGATTTATATCTGATAGACAAAAATAAAATAAGTCTAGCTTGCAGATTGTTAAATAACTGAATTTATAAAGCTGCCTGAGCAAAATGGCTCTCTTCAGAGGCTTCACTTTTAAATCTTGTTACTGCTCATTGGTGAGGATTTGCAAACACTGTGCCTGTCAAGCTTCCTGATCAGTGATAGCTTCGAAACTGAGCTAAAGCAGCATGGAGAAAAAGCAAAAACTGGATTTAGTCTCATTTCAACAACCATTTTAAAGCTGTTCTCTCTCAAAGAAATAAAAGTTATGATATTTTCATGCTTTCAGTTTACTGCATATCTTTAGCAATAACCTCTGACTGAAAAATAAAAATCTCCAAAGTGAGTACAGAAGGAAAATGTCCTGATTTTTTTCCTTTTTAATTTCTGGGGATTGTTTTGGGACCACATTTTCACTGACAATCGAGTACTGAATCACATATCTGAATTAGGGGAATCATTACATGCATGATGTACTACAGCATGGCCAGACCTAAAATTTTCTGGTTTCACAGCAAACTGTTTAGGCAGGCATTACAGTTTGATTCACCTCTCTCTCTCTCCTCACATTACCAGAGTTACTGAACATGTCCCTCACACAATAGTTAATACAAAGTGACTTTACAGAATTAAATCTAGCATCATCAATTCCAAGATAAAAAGTATGGGAGGATGTGAGTGAGCAAATGTGCATGTTCAATTGTGTGCAATCAGCACATTTTGCAGAAGTGATAATTAGGATGAATAACATTACCCCAGAGAACACCACCTTATCCTTACATTTGAGAGATAAAGCAAATAAAGTTTTTGAGTGAAGAGCAGGGTTTTAAGGGTACAGCATTACTTGCATACCTTAATGAAACAAGAGGATTCTTGAGTACAAGAAATATCCTATGATACAACCATTACAGTGAAAGAAATACTATAAAGCTGTTATTTTTCTGTGCAAAATTTTACTTCTATTTCCCCTGTTCTCTCAAAGTGAAGGAGACTTATCTTCAACTATAGGCTCATCCTCCTTCGGGGGTACTGGCGGAAGGGTGAGCATTTTGCTTTTCTTTGAAGTGCAAGCACACACTGGAGATGAAAGCAACTGCATTATTGTCTTTGATGTTTTTGATACTGAATTTCTCGTTTGTTTTTTCTTTGTAGACATTTGGAAAGTAGATTTACTTCCTCAATCAACCTCACCCTAAATCCTCAATAGGTACTTATCCCCTTAAATATCTGAAATTGATATCACTATATTTAAAAGTTTGAGTTTGGAATACTTTATTAAATGCAATAAATTCTAAACTATGCCACAACCTCTTTATTTGTACTAAGTCCTTAATCGCACTATGTGCTATATAAAGAGAAGAAGCAAAGGAAATCCTTATAACTTATGTGAGACACCACAAAGACAACATGCTTGAAGTAAAAATGCCTTATTCAGAGCAACCCTTTATGCACTGCTCTTAATATTATCAATAGCGTGCTCATTAGACAAAATTTTAAAGAAAAGCCAAGGAAAAAAAAAAAAAAAAGCTGTTCTTCCCAGCAGCCAAGATTTAAAAGCTAAATCCTTCAAAAATATACCTAAGCCTCCAAGTGGATTACTCAGAAGAGTAAGGACTATGTGAATGATGGGTTCTCCAGGACTGCGTGACAGGAATGGCATGAAACAAAGGACAGCTGCAAGGAAACGGACAGCAGATGGGATAAGGATTCACATGATATGATAATTTACAGAGGAGTTGCCTGTCTTGCATGCATATCTGGTTAGCTCATTTAAAAATCAAAATGTTACACTTTGGGAGCCAGGTATAAAAAGCCACGAGAGGTGGTGGTGGTATAATAATCAAGCATACTAGCTTCAGATTTGTTTCCCATAGGTATATTCTATTTAACATATATTTGGAAAGGTAATTAAATTTTAAAACAGAGTAGTTATTGTTTCTTTCAAAAGGTATTTAATTTTCATCTTGCACATGACTGTATCAAAACAGAAGTGGCTGAAATGTTCCATATGATTTAGTATCTCCTATTTCAATTTAATATTGGGCAGATACATTCTTCCAAAAAGAAAATGTACATCCACATGTAATCACACCTGGCTGAGAAATGCCTGCCAAGACAGTTGGCATCATCACTTTTGCTCTTCCTTCAGAACAGAGTATACTCAGTAAGCAGGAGAACAGTTAAAAATCCAGTGTGCTTTTCCTTACTGACATAAATTTGAAAAGGCAGAGAGGCACATCACTTAAAGAACAGCGGGAGAAAGAAAAAAAATTAAAACAGGGTAAAGATACAAACACATTGTGAGATTTTTTGTTGTAAAATACCCTACAAAATTGTTTAGTTACTTCTAAGTAGCAAGGCCAGGGCTACATGACTTTTATAACCTCTTAGGATAACTGGGAAGTAACATGAAATTGAGAATGTTTCCATCTTTATGATAGGGTGCCTTCAAATTACAGATGTCAGACACAGAATAGCTGGGCAATCTCTTCAAATAGTTTTGGACATAATGGAGGAATTGTTGGTAATCCCAGAGTACCTGCACACAGGAAACTCTGTGATCCCTTCCACAGTGCAGGAATCCTGTGCTAGAATGCACATGAGGAACTAGCAGCAATTTCTTTGTACCGAATAGCAGCTTACCCAGTGAATTAATAGTTTGTCATCCTGGACCAAATGGAGATAAAGTAGAAGCTAGTTCTTAAACACAACTAGATGGATGTGCAGTGAGGAAAATACTGCCAAAGGAATTGAGACAAGACAAGCAGTCTACTACAATTTATCGAGTGGCTCCCAGTAAAAATACAATTACTGAATATGTTTTGCTGTAGCACCAGAAGCAGAATGCAAACATAAAGCACATCTGCTGCTCCACCCCATGAACACTCCCACAGGAGCCATGTACAACAGGACATTCAGTACTGTCACTTTAGGTGCTGAACTCTGCAAATGAACTTGGAGGTGGCACAAAGCTTTCTCTGACAAATTTTAGATTCTCAGGTATCATAGGTTTGGATCAGCAAAAAGGAAGGTCAAACATCTGCTGCTGCTGCCTATAGCTTTCCTACCTCTTCTGGCAACCGATTATCTGGCCTGCACTACATTTCTAACTCCATTTAGCAGCAAGAACTAAGGAGAAATTCTAGTTTCATGTGACATGTTGAAACCCTCTTCCCTGGATCAGTCCATAGGACAAAAATATGCTAAACCTCAGTGCCATAATTCACTACCTTTTCAGGCCAAAATGTAAAATAATGTGGCTTTACTGAGGAGCTGTCCCTTGAATGTTCTCAGATAAAACATATATAAAAAAGTTCCCAGAAAAAACAGTGTAAGGTATTTGGTTTACAGGACAATTTTTTTCTGCTTATTTATAGAAAACAAGTACAGCTTTTGTTTCTTTATCTTTTTATTCTTAAAAGCTGCAGCATTTCTGATTGCAGTTGTACATACATACACCTAAGACAACAGATATGCAATTATTGGCCCTTTAAAGAAGCAAAATGTGATAAATTAAGACATCCTTTTCTGGAGACAAAACTTCCTCTTTTATCCTGAATCTGCCCAGATAAATATGAATTTTTTTCCACTTTTCCCTATCTGCCATTTCTGGACCTATTTCTAAACCACCATGTTGCAAACACGCAGCCATATGAATATTTTTTTCCACTTTTCCCTGCATATACAAATTATAAAGCTGGTTCCTACCATTTCTCATTACACATTCAGTAACCAAAGAACTTTATTAATTTTCAATACTTCACCCTGCATTCTACTCTATACTGGGTGAACCTTTGAACTCTGTAATTAATATTACTTATATTTGCTAAGAAATTATTTGATCTCTGACTGCAAGTCACAATGATGTTAGTTAACTGACTTTACATGAAGTCTGCTCCTTTTAAAGTAAAAGAATGTAGAATAAAACTTTAAAATCCTACAGAACATGGGAATTTCCTATCCCCCAAAAAATCACATCCTGAACTTGTGTGTTTTCAATGGTGATGACAGAGGATGCAGTTGACATTGGGTCTTCTTCTCTCCAATAATTTGTCCTCTTCGCTGGTGTCAGGACAAAGATATCATCCATTCAACACAAGTACCACTGGCTAGGCTGGAGCATGGGAAGGAAACATTCTATTTCCAGTGTCAGGAGGGGCTGAAGATGTTTCAGCAAACATTGTCCTTGTTATCTCACTCCTGCCAATCATTAGAGCTGCAATCCAGCCGAACCAAAGATGTGAGTGCAAGACTTCTTCATCAGTCAAATGACAGACTTCAGCTTCAAATGATGAGGAAACTGTTCCAGCTCCCTGGGCTGACACTGCACTGCAAAGGGCTAGAGAACACCTCTATCAGTGCAGCCATCAGATGGATTATGGGAGAGTTTTTATTATGCTGGTGGGGATTAATATATTGGACAGATGCAAAAGAAAATGTTATGTTTGCAAACAAAGGTTTCCATTATTTTCTTAAAGAATGAGCAGGCAACTCCCACTTTCTAAATTCAAAATGCACCACAATGGCAAGGCATCCAGTGCCTATGCTGATTTAAAATGGTAACCCATCATATTTAAAAACAAATTTTAAAAACCCAAAATAAACCCACAAGATAAAGGAGTGCAGTGCAAAAATCACATCACACTAATTTTTATTCTGTGTTAGAGATGCTATGCTTTAAAAGCTGAGCAGCAATTAATTAAGAAAACAGCAACCTAAACCTCTTAGACATATGGACCACTCCAGTATTCAGCTCAGCCTCCCTATGAGGACTGATAACAAACTCATTTCAGTTACTATTTTCTGACAGCTACTGAAGAAAATAGAACTGCATGACGATTTTTTTTCTCAGACATGAAATAGTAAACAAAGTATGTTACATGACATAATAAATTAACGTTATTAGTGAAAGCAATCTGCCAAAATCTGGCATAAATAGCTGACAAAGTAGATCACAGAACAGTTGGGGTTGCAAGGGACCTCTGAAGATCATCTGGAGTCCAAGTGACCTGCTAAATACACATGTAGAAACACAACTGAATAAACTGTGATAGTAGAAAATAAAAAAGGCAACCAAAGGAGAATAAAAAAACTTCCTTTTATTTGTAATCCATACAAGAAAATATTTTTAATGTAGGAACAATTAGTTAATACCCTGGAGAGCAGTATATGTATGCTACCTGACAAATAGGTTAATGGTATTCCCCTAGCTGACAAAAACCTGCCTTCTATGTGTCCGACTATTCCCCCTGTCGTTCCCCGGCCCTCTCTAATCCTGATAGATCATGTCAAGTTCTTGATTCTTTCTGGACTAATTAAAACTCTTGGTTTGGTGCAGACCTGAAAATAACAGTCTGGCTCAGACCTTCTTCCTAATTAAAATCTGTGTTTAGAAAAAAAGTATTCTTCAATACTTTTGTTCTTTTATTCAGGCCAAATTGCTTTGCTATGCAGCTTGTAGAGATTTAAATTTCTTTACAAATTCTCTATTATTTTTGTAAAAAAGAAAAATGTATAAAAAGGTAAGAGAATTTCACATTTCACATTTTTTTCTTCTCCATGTTCAACCTTGAGACAATACAAGAGCTGCCTTGGTTTCTTTGAAAAATGATGACTTCAACATAAGAGAGCTCAACTGTCCCTAATTTGAAAATGAAGAAGATCTCTAACTGAAAAGAAGCTGAATACACGTTATTAAGTAGTATTTATTTCATTTGTTTAGTTTTCTTCCTTTGACAGAACATAAATGTGTTTGCCACAATAACGCTATCAGAGGGCGTGAACAAACTTCTAAAACCTTCTTGAAGCAACAAGCCAATCTGATGTGGTGAAACTATTTAAGCCATATTGCTAAGAGACAAAAAACACAATAAACAAAATAATTCTTACAGAGCTGCCTGTCTTCAGATTTGTTAAGCCCCATGAGTTTTCTTTTAAAACCTTTAGCCAAACAAAATTGTTTCTGATTATGGAGGTCCTAGTTTTTCCAGCTTACCCCAGGAAGAGTTTCTTCTTGTCTTTTAAAAGCACTATAGACTGGAAGCAGAAGCAACTATGTCTTGTAGCGGGAGCCTGAAAGACTCCCGAGGCAGAGGAAGGACCTCAAAGAGTTTGAGTGATACAGAGGCAAAATGGGAGAGCTACATCTGGGGGAGAGGTAAGAGAACCGACACAACAAACTCCCACAAGAACACAGGGGAACGAGTCTCTGAATCTCCATGCTGAATGACCCAGGGCTGGATCATTCTGCCAATTCCTTGCTGTTTGTCAAATAAAGTACTTAACAGTCACTAAACAGTCACTAAACAGTCACTGAACCACAGCAGGATACCAATACCAGCTGGACACACCACCTTGATTCCAAGTTTAGGAACGCTGTTGGTGCCACCAGCGCCAGTTAGCATTTCCACGATCCCCTTTCCTGCAGGAACTACCCCAGTAACTCAATCATTGCCTCAGAACAAACTACCCACTACCATTCACAACTCTCTCTCCCGGGTCCGAGGGCTTTCAATCCTGGCCAGCCCCATGCCAGGCCACAGGGACACACAGTTGTCATTTTAAGGCAGGGCACCATTTGACTACTTCCAACAGTTACTCTCCAGCACATTACTGACTAAACTGTAAACATTTCCATAGCATTTAGAGATACTTGTGGAATGATGTCCACACGTAAAGGGCCAGAAATAATCCTTCTTGTTCAAACAGACAATGTTTGTGCTTAACATCAAACGATAAATAGAAAGCTGAGCAAGTCCTCTAAACAGGTAATGAGTAACTCATACTGGCCTTTAGTAAGCTGGCATTAAACATTATCATTATAATTGGAATTGAATAAAAGCAATTAATAGAATTGTTTCTGTGTTCTCTTTTTTTTAGAGATCTGAAAATTAGAAGTTAACAGAATTGTTCATTATGAACGAATCACAATCATGCATTAATATATTACAGCTACCCTGAAATAAACCAAGCAATTTAACATTCAGGAACACCTCTACAATGAAGCATTTATTTTTAATCCATTAAACCCGGCTACTTCCTTTTAACATTTGGATGCCTTAGCAGTATTTACATTTGCATTCTGCAGAAACTTCCTCTCTAGCATATCTAAATAGATTTAATTTCTTCAGCTGCTGGACAGTTATACCTAAGATCCTTTTTCATAACACTAAACAAACAATCTCTTCCCCCAGTAAGTCCTGGATAATTGCCAGCAGAGGTGTTAACAGATGAGCAGCCATGCAAGTGGCTTTTCCAGTGGGACAGACACTTGCCTTGCCACTCCAGAGTAACACTCCTTTGCACTTGCCAGAGAACTGCTCGTCTGTGTGTTCCATAACCTCTTAATCTGTAACACGCAGATTATTTTAAGCAGTTTAAAAAGAGCTCACTTGCACTAAACCAGATCTTTGTACTCAAATAGATAAGGGAGAACAAACATAAAAAGCTCTGCTGTCAACTGTCAGAGAGTGATAACGTGGGCCATGTGGGCAAGGTTGCTTCAACCTATCCTGGTAAAGGAGACCTGTCCACAGTGTGAAGTGTTCAGAAAGGAACACAGTTCTCTGAGGAAATAGAATTTTTCATTTTCTGGAAGAATGATGGGTGTGTACAAAGGTACTGGAAGAGTTAATACAAGCAGCCCTAACTGCACCTGGTAGACGACTATGAGGAGTTAGTATGGCGTTTTGTTTGTTTCTTTCTTTAACTCCTTTTCTAGGCAAGAGATTTCTTAAACAGCTGAATTTTAGCATTTTAAAAAACATAATCTTTACATAATTTTTCAAAAAAGTAAATATAGTTTTATCTGAACAAAATATTTCTTAAAAAATAATTTCTGGCTCAATTATTGTTCAAGTATTTTCTGCCTTTCTAGACTCCCTATCCCTGCCTGTGCTGCAGAGTGACAGTGTTGGAACCAGCTTAATCTCAGCTCCATGGAGGGGAAGCAAAGCAGAATTGGAAATAAATGAAATTTCTAGCTGTGCAAGAGGTGGGCTGGCCCACTCACGCTTATCATACAAATAAAATTTTGCTTGGACTAAAAGACAGACAGCAAAGAGAAAAGTAGATAGAGATCAAAAAATAAAAAAGAAAAAATTAAGTCCATTAAGAAGAATGTGCTGAGATGCTGGGCTTGGAGCCAAACCCAAAGCATCCTTCAGCATGGAAGCCCAGCTCACCTAGGAACAGTGAGAAGGGGGATAATCTCCACAAATGCAGTGACTGGCAAAAGATCAAACTTCTCTGTGAAGAAACTCTGCCTTCAAGGTACAGAAGGAATGGGGTAAGAAACCAAAACTACAGGTCATCTGAAATATCATAGGAGCTCTTTCCAAGAATAATGACAGGATGATTTTCCATGCATCTCACAAGAGCTCAGCTTGCACTGAATGAGCTGTCATAGTCAAACATCATTGTTTCAGTTGCAGTTTCATGTCTAAAAATGGTATTTGTACAACCTTTGTGGAAGATCTGAGCCTTCACAAATGACAGGGAAAAGGACAGGGGAGACATCCAGCTCCTTCCTTCTGCCTGGCTCCCTTCTCACCTGCTGACCTCTGGGGTGCTCCTGACTGAAGGGGATCCCTCTGCCTGAGAGCAGAGAGGAACAGGTCCCCTGAGTCAGGAACAACCTCTGCCTGCCCACGGTAAATACACGGACACGTGGCCTTATCTAATCCCACCTACTAGCACTTGAGTGCCTCACCACCTTTGCACATTCAAGTTTACACCAAAATCACTTGAAAACATTGTTATAAGCATACAGTACTAGAGAAAAGAGAGGCTAAGTCCTGGATTTTAGTCTCAGAGAATGTACTCATCCTAAAAGTCAAACCACCCAGCTTCACATGAGTGTTCCAAATATTTAATCTTCCTGTGTATGTCAATGTATGAGGTAGAAATATTTTTTCTTCACATCACTGAGTTGACTGTTATTGTATTGTCCTACGAATATGGCATAAACCTGATTCATTAAACCTTTTTACAAGTCATATTTCAGGAATCTCTTTTCAAGTGATTTGAAAGTAAGCAAACTTTTCTTTGGTAGAGTTTGTTTCCGTAAGTCCAAAACACTAAAAAAAAAGAATTGTGTTCAGAGACCTTGAGAAGAGTTTTCCAACTGCGAAGTTGAGTACTTTTGATTAAAAGGGTATCTGGAGCAAAGTTAAATAATACTTCTGGGGTTAAATGCTGCAGTTACTAAGCAGAGCGACCAGGAAAAAAGCCAAGTTTGGCTGATTTCCCCAAATGCATCACTCTGACCATCTGTGAGAGAGGTAATGTTCTCTTAAGAGAAGAAACAATTATCAAAAAATAGGTTGTGGGATTGTCTTGATACTTATTTTGTTGTTGTTCAATTAACTCTTCATTTATAGACTTCCCAAAGCACAAAATCCCCTGATGAACGTGAACACTGTTGGTTCTGTTAATCCATGAAGTCTTTTTCTGATGTGAGCATGCACACAGTGCAATAGGTGAACCTCCTCTAACAGACCATGGTTACGTGTTGCACATCTTTTACCCCGCAGTGTTTTGTCAGCCTTGTAACCAGAACCCTGGCTGCAGATTTTTTACAAGCAGAGAAGTGCACACCTATCAATATTATCCACGTCTATGCGCAGAGCCATGCGTGCCTGCAGCTGCCTCATTTGTGCAAACTGAAAAAGGAAATTCTCCTTCAGAAATAAACTCTCAAAACCCAAGAGGCTGATTGTCCATCTGTAAACCTGGCCTTGCATCTCCCGGAAGCTGTTATTGAAATCAGAAGCACACCTACTGATATTAAGGAAAGGGTCCACTTCATTGTTGTTATGGTATCTAGAAAGGCTGATTTCAGTTACTGTTTGCATTATTTCTAGGGTCATAAATTACTGATCCTAAATGGCACAAGCTTATTACTACCCAACTGCTCTCATCTGCTGGGGTGCCTGCTGGGACACATCACATCCCTAAAGCAGTCCTAATTTGCAAGGATCACTGAATAGACTTCTAGTTGGCCTTGCTATTGAGCACAGAGCTGTAGAAATACACCACTGAGGCTCCTTTCTCTCAGAACTCATTCAATCATTAGCGCAAAAAAAGATGTTAAAAGAATTTTGAGCAAATCATACCATCTTTTTGCGTCTCAACTCAGATCTGAGCTTCCTGCTGCATGTGATCTTATTAATGCAGCATTTTCAGGGGCAAGCCAGAAATAATTTTCTGACTTTTTTTTTAAAAAGTCCAAAACACAGTGGCTTTAAAAATTCTCAAAGCTGTAAAAGCTTATCTGTCTCCACTCAGGCACACTTCTGTTGCCCTTTAGCACCACATACAATGCTATGATTAGTTTATCTCCCCACACATACTACAGCATAGTTACTCTAAAATAACTCTAGAAAAAAATAGAACATACTTACTCAAATATATTTTTGCTATGATGTGAAATGCTACAAAGAGAGCAAGGACCAGAGAATTAAGCACATGAATCTAAGCATTATTTCTAATGCAGACAGCAGAAGATACAATTGCAAGGCCTGAGGCTCAAATATTATTATCCTTTGAGATACAGACATTAAAAGTAATTGCCAGGAAAACTGTTCTTCATCAATTACTTAAAATACATTGCAGTTGAACACTCCTTGCTGTTTCTTTTAGAGAAACTACAAAGGCAAAGATATTTGTAAAGCATCTTTGCTTTTTCCTGCTCGTGTTCAGGGTTTGGGGTTTTTTGGATACTCATTGGTAAATTACAATTTGAACACTGACATTTTGTTAATTATTTTCAAATACATTCTTCATTTCCCCCTTATCTGTATCTCTGTGTTGCACTACAAATGATCAGAAACAACCAACACTATTGATTGATTAGATGTAAAATTATAATTTAAATGATAGTCCATAATTACAACAAATTACTATGTGTTGAAGTTTTGACACTCATCATATTTGAATTACACCAGGTGAATTCTGAGCCATGAATTCCCAAAATTTAGATTATTGTGCATGGGAAGACTTGTCAGCTATGATGTAGTCACTGATCACTCAATTCATTGATAAAAGTTATAATGACTGCTGGGAAATTAGATTAACTTGTTGGATGTATAGAAGAGTACTCTAAAAACTCTGGTTAAGTATCTTCTTTATGATATATTTCCAGAATAAAATGGGAAGATATTTAATTCCCTTTACCCACTGCAATCTCTTCCTTTCATGACCAATTATTTACACATATCCCTAACTGCCAAGAAATCTGAGAAAATCATTTGGACATTTAGAACCAATAGAGAGTTTGGGAATAACAAATAACTTTCAACTACGGATAGGCCAATTAATTTGTTTTGAGGGAAAAAACCATCCCACTGAAATTTGAAATTGAATCATGTAATGTCCTGGATTTAAAGTTTATACTAAGTCAGGCAAAAATAAAGAAAAAAAGGTTTTCACTGTATTAAAAAACTCTCTTTCCTTTTTTGGGCACACTTGAACTGTAGTCTCTTGAGACGCTTGCCTGACCCAAAGCTGAACAACTGCCAAGAGAGTGACACAGAACAGTGTGGATAAAAGGGATTGAACATAAAAAGACTCACTCAAAACAACCATGAAATGGAAGCATTTTTGCTTTTACTGTCATAAAATAACTCTTATTTCATAAAGCACCTCAAGAGATAGTGACAGGAAGGGGAGCAGGGCAGCAGCTTACATGGATTTGTGCCCCCACCGCCCCAGCAGAGGAGACAAGCACAGGCAGTGGCAGTGCCCAACACAGAAGTGACTTTAGGAGTTATAAATGCCAAGACTTCAGCAAAGCCAGAGTGAAAGCAATTAAGTGAAACTTCCAGGTTAAAGAAACCCCTGGATCTCCCCTTTCCCTCCCCCTCCAGGCTCCTGTAGAATTAAAGCATTGGGGTTTTTTCCTGCCTTCCTTCCCTCCTCTGTAATTCAGGACAGTCTGCAGATACAAAATTAATATTCATTATGCTTTTAATTTACCATGACATAAATTTTGAGGAAGCTGTTAGAGAAAGCTTCACCGTAACTTAAAATACATTGTCCCACAAAGCTTTGCTCACATGTACAGATTCCTCTATTATTTCCAGTTTGTGCTACCTCTGATTTTGCCTACTGCATCTAAATTTCTTTCCTATTCTACTAGAGCATATTGTCTTCCATACCTTACATCCATAATGAGGCTATGTAGGATTGTATAAAGCTCTTTTGATGAGAACTGATCAATAAGTAATACAATAGATTACTTGATCTTCTAACAATTTTTACCCATTTCTTTATTTGCATAGTTTTACACAGTAAGTTTCAGTTGTTATCAACATTTTTACTATGAACTTACACTAAAAATCTGTTAGCCTGCTTGAACACATTTTGCAATATTTTCTTCCTGTATTTATTCTACAAATTCATAAGCTGTATGTTTCCCTCTGCAGCGGCATGAAGCTGGCATTTTTAACCAGAGTGGGATTAAATTTTCTGTGTGATCATAAAGCATGAAAGCTTTACCACACAAGACAGTCCCCTGTGACCTCAGCTACAAAAACGGAATAACTTTAAGCATGCTCTTCCTAGGAATCCTCTCTCTCTCTGCTCCCCTTCAGGTCCCTTCTCTTTTACCTTTTTTAATAATACCAACTACTTTACACCTTGCTGGATCATTATTTGGTTCTCTGAATGTTGATGATGTTGCAAAGGTAACAGAAGAAAATCAAAGCAACCTCTAAAAATTCAGAAGTTTGATTTGAACCACTGTAGGCATAACAAAAGCAGCTTTAAAGTCAGATCACAGTGATGAGGAGTTTATTTAGAAAAAGAGAAACATTAACCTTTTATTATTTCTCACGAGCAACTCATACAAGAAGTATGCAGAAAGTCTAAATATTTTCCCATCTACATTTCTATCACTATTTCTCCATATCTAGTATTTCAGTTTTATTTTATCTTTTAAATCAGAGGTACTAAGCCACTTTTGCCATCATCTGAATCCAAGACCTAGAATTTCTGTCCCAACTTACCATCTCATTTCATTCATTACAAGCTAAACTAAGTATGGTCCCGATGCTCTTGCAACATCCGCTGCACTCCAGACCATCCAGTCCTGTTGGAACTCTCCCATCTTCTCTAATTATTTTCCCATGATGCTGGGGGAATGCAAAATTTTGTTGCTTCTAAAACTCTAACATGATCATCTCGAAGGAGAGTATACAGCCCAGCATTAGAGGAGGATCACCAGAAAAATAAGAGTAGACAATTAAGAGGCTGACATTTTTTGCAAAAACTTGGAATTCCAGTTACTGTAAAATAATAACTAATTTTGGCTTCTAAGAGGAAAAAAATAAGAGCAGCATATCCTACCTGCAGCTGTTGCAGCCTCACCAGTCTAAAAAGGTATAAAATCTCAGCATGTGGTGTGGGCCTAAATATATGACTACAAAACAGAAAAGTCCTGCCTTTCCCATAGCCACCCTCCTGTTCCACAATCACCTGTCTCCTACTCCCACAATTAAATTCTTAGACATGAAACAGAACTGGATGTGATTGCCACAATCTTGATATGCTGTACTTAACACTTACTACTAAAACCACAGCTGAGCAGCACAAAGGGCAACTTCTTTTTTGGTGAAACAACACAAGTATTTAGCTCTTACAAGTGGAGGGAAGGAAGGATGGATAGGAAATGCTATTGAGGGTTTCTGTGGTTCTTCAACAATTAAAAACTTTCCATGGAAACTTGCACAAGTGTTAGTAATAATAAACTAAGCATGTCAAATATTCTCGGCACAGCAGATTCTGCTCATATGCAAAACTTGGAGGAAAATGTGTAATGACCACATGACTCCTTACACGTAGCGTGTGTGATGATGAGCTATAGTTTGTGTAGATGCCTGGGTTATTTTTGCTTCATATTTCTCCATGTCAGAAAGGGCTATTTGAAATTACTGTCTGCATTAATGGAGTTCATATAAAATTTAGGTCTACAACAGAAAAGAAAGTGAAGAAAAAAAAAGTAAAGAAATTAGGCCCTAAATATTGGTAAGGATCTCAACAAGCAATCTACCAATCATACCAAGTAAGAGAAGTTTTAGAGGTGCCAAGTAATTAAGCATGAGAGTGCAATAATTTTTTTCTTGTTTCTAATGTCCCAAATGTGCTCGCTGGGTCCGTGCAGAACATCCCAGCAGTGTTATCCTGAAAGCAGCAGAGTCCTACTCATTTAGGCACAGTTTCAGCTGCCCACCGGCTCCACTCCTTGCCCAGTGCTGCAGTGGGACATACACTCCCCCACCAGAATCGAGTTGGCAGGCACAGACTAAGTCACAAATGAGCACAAAAAAAGTTAAAGGAGAGAGAGCTATCGAAAGATAAACACATGATAATTATTTTATTGCCTCCATCCTGTCAGAACACATTTGTTTTTATATATCCATAAAGCAGACTTCTGCCCTCAGAACAGCTCTGTTGTGAGATTAGTATCTGTCAACTAAATTTTAAAGTGTGCTGTGGTTTAAGCTGGCAGGCAGATAGAGCACCACAGAGCCATTCACTCCCTCTCTGCAGGGAGAAGGGGGAGAGAATCAGAAAAAAGGCAAAACTTGTGGGTCAAGATAAAGACAGTTTAACCTGACAGAAAAGGAAGGGAAATCAGTAATAATGATAAAAGAATAGACAAACCAAATGATACACAATGGGACTGCTCACCACCTGCTGAGTGATGCACAGCCAGTCCCTGATCAGTGGGTCACCACCCCCGGCCAACTCTCCCCAGTTTTATTGCTCAGGACACTATGGAAGGTGTCTGGAACACCCCTGGGGTGAGCTGAGGTCAGCTGTCCCAGCTGCCTCCCTCCCTGGCAGGGCAGCCAGAGAAGCAGAGGAGTCCCTGACTGTGCAAGCACTGCCCAGCAGCAACTCAAAGTCCCTGTGTTATCAATATGATTCTCACACGAAATCCAAAGCACAGCACTGCACCAACTACTAGGAAGGAAATTAACCCTATCCAAGCTGAACAGACAATGAATAGCCAATAAACCTTGTTTTGAATTTAATACAAATCAATTACTACCATTTTTAAAGACAAGATACAAACAATGGTAAGCTCAAAGGCTTTAAGCAACTTGTTTACCACAGTCAAAAGATCTCAGAGAAGCAAGTACAACATCCCTGTAAGAACATGACAGCACATAAGAATGTGCATTCTGGATTACTTTTCCCCTTGTTTTAATTGTCACTTCAATGCAAATACTCCACAAATCAGCCAACGTATTGAATTATCGGTGTGATAATATATTCAAATATTTGACATTTACATTAATTGGAGATAATGAAGAAAATATTTTTGTTGTTCATTGGATGAGACTAAATAGGCTGGAAATTCAAATGAATAAAACATCATTACAACATCCTCTGTACACCTGTTCACAGCTCTGTTAACAGCTTGATATTTTTATTAGGTGCATGCATAGCAATACAAGGACAAATGACCATTTTCACACTCACAGGATAGCAGTAAGCACCCAGAGCTCAGTGTGTGGGGTCGCTTAAACCACAGAGCTCTGACAAGTGCTTAACTAGCCCCAAAATGCCTCCACTTAGTCTTGACTTCTAATTTTATAAATTATTTACAGTTTAGTAGGTGCAAAGCTAGTGGAAAATGCCTTTTCTGGCAGCTTGATTGACAGGATAATTATACTGTGGTTTTGTTTTTAGCACTGTTATGTAGAATCATAATGCTATAAAAACAAAATATGAATGTTATGAGCTTTTAACTTTGACAAGGTCATTCTGAAGCCTACCAAACAGATGTCACAAAAAGCCGTTGCTGTCATTAGCCAGGTCCTGTAAGTACTGCTGCACCTCTCCAGTTGTATTTTAGGAAGACTAAATACTTTTTTCTGTATAAATTTTAAGATTGAACTTTTAAAAACAAAATAATCAGAAGACGCAATACAGATATTTATTCTTTCTCATTAGTATTATTACTTTTGAGGAAGTGCTTAGAACCACTAGTGACAGGTTACATTCCCCTGTGCGAGGCTCTGTATTTCAGTCAGTTAACGCCTTGCAGGAATTTCTATAGACTTTCAGCTGCACAACAGTATTCAATAGATATGAGACAGCCCTATAGAATTTACCTTTTAAAATACATTTGATCTATGGTTTATGACGATTCCTGATTATTACAGACTTCAGTGAGGGAGATGAATGACTACATTCAGATGAGTTAAGTCACACGGCAGCCTTGTGTCCATGTCTTTATTCATCCCTGTTGCTATTCATCCCTGCCAGCTACAACCTTGATTAGCATTTAAACACTCAGAAGATTCCTAAAGATATTGACTAAGAAGTTGTAACAAATCTGGCAGAAATTAGTGTCCCCTGAGGCCCAAACCACCCTGAACTGTGAAGCAATAGTGTATACATAACACTCTGGGAGCCAAGAAATCTTTTGAAGAACAGGTTGAACTTATTCTTTAGGCTACTAAGCATTGAATAGATCTAAGCTGCATGTCTCTAAAGACAGGATTCCAATAATGGAATGAAGATGTTATAAAAGCATAAAGAACAAGGGCAAGGTCTCAGTGCATGGTAAAGAAAAATGGCTGCAGGTATTAGGTGACCATACGTAATACATTTCCCCGCTTATTTGATATTACAACTTCTACTGATACTGCAGTCCAGGAGAGGACAACAATGAAGTCCATACACTGTTGCCCTTTTGCATGATTCTGGATCTATGCCCACAAACATAACTGCAATAACATCCAAGTAAAACCAAATACTCTGCACAGAAACTTACTGCTCTAATGAGTGGCCAAAAGTGCAGGAGACCCACAAAGATACAACACCAAACTGTGCTGGAGCAACCAGGGTCACTCTTTAATTGTCCATGGGCATTCTTGTTCAGATTTTTCTCTTTGTTAGGAAAGATTATAATTTCCTATCCTGACTGATGCTTTCACAGAAGCTTAGTATCTACTCTGTGGCTGTTAGTTTCTTTCTCTCTTTTTATTCCTTCACTTCTCTTGCTCCTTTACATATCTGCCCAAATGCATTATAGATAAAACCATGCTCATAATAAAGCCTCTAAAAGAATATCATGTCAGGAGTGTTAGTGAAAAAGAGAAACAAATAGATTCTACTTTAAGATATCTTATTTCTCATTATGCCCAAACAGTTCTTCCTATCCGCTTCTTCTCATCAACCCAAGCACTATTTTATCTTTCAGAAACACTGAAAGATAAAGGCAAAGTACATGAAGGAATGAATACACAAGTGATATCGGTAGAACTCAGTTATCAATTTGGGCTTCCCTGTTGTCTTGTTACTGACAAGGAGCTGTCTATAGCAGGCTGGAATGAATGATGGCTTCACCGGTGCTTCTCTTAAACCATTTACTATAAGGTAAGATGCTCTAAAAAGTGACCTCTTCTATTATCAGGTACCCAGAAAAGCAGTATTTCAACTCTGCTGTGACAGGAGATCCCACGTTTCAGCCTCATACTGCAGCCTGTTGAAGGTAAATATGACAGATCTCATGGAGGCTTCCAAAACTGTTCCATGACTGTTCAGCTTTATCTGCTTTGACAGTTCTGCAGAGAAGCCAACTCCAGTAGTAAACACAAAAGAAATCTCAGACAGCAGATACACTGTACCTATGCATAGTATTTTCAGGTAGAAACATATTTTTGAAAATAGTTTGATAAATTAAGAAGGAAAATAGTTTATATGGGCAGAAATACTACTTCTGATCGTGAAAGCAAATATGGAAGACAATGTGCATAATACCAATATATTAAAATACATTAAATGCTACTTGCTATAGTAAATAAATTACTGTAACTATTTTGAGAATAACCAGGAAGAAGAAAGGTGCATGCCATGTTGATGTTATTAAATATTTTATTTAAGACAGTCTTGAAAAAAAATCCTGCTAGGCCCTTTGTCTTTGCTAATTCTCAAGAGCAGATCAAACTCAGACAGTCACCTTTACTTGGCAAAGTATGTATCTTCTTTCATGAGGAATACACAGTTTAATGATTAATTAATGCAGCTATGGAAGGATAAGTTTTCTCCCAACATGGTGCATTCTTTAGAAGTCTTTCCAGCAAATGCCAGAAAGGCAAAACTGCAATTATTTTACTTCTGGCCCCAAGTTTAACCTCAAACAGAATTTGCACAGGCTGCTCTTATTTTATTGGTGCACCTACATTACACTACTAGCAGTACACCCATGAACTAAACCTGAAAAAAAATAAAGGATGCTTTTGCTTTCTTATAGGCAGATATTGTACAGTAACCATGTGTGGCCTACAGGCTTTACAAAGGATGCATACAAGTCAGTTTATGTGTCTGTGTTCCACAGTCAAAGACATCATATCACACATAAACCACGTTTATATGTGCCCATAAGCTATGCATCAGTTCCTACTGGAATAACCTATATCCCAAATGCTCTCCTTTGCTAAAACCAGAGAAGCATATAGTCACAATTTGTGTCTTGGTAGTACCAATCCTGATAACGTAAATAACTGCAATTACAATGATAAACTCAGGGTTTTGTAAATCAATATGTTTTCATTTACGTCTATGACCTTCCTGCCCCTACCAACAATGATGACTGTAATGGAATTTTTTTCCCAAAGTGATTAGATCACCCCTCATCTGAAAACATCAAGCTGCTTTGCCAGGCACACTCAAACTAACAAAAGACTTTCACCAAATGGCTTCAGCCTATGCAACAAAACTCCAAATCCAAGGCAAGATAAGATTTGCATTAAGATGCCAATATAATACTCATAGACAGAGAAAATAACCCCTGCCTATCATTGCTATAATGACTGATGGATTCTAGAGCTGTTTTGTATATTATTTAAATTTGAAAGAATTGCGGGTAAATGTTCAGAATCATAAGTGTTGCTCTGGCTGTCCTTGTGTAGACCATGATTTGTTGGCAGAGGCTTTAAGCAGAATGGGGATGCAGCAACAATGAATGCAGAAAACTTAAAATTCTTAATTTTTTTTCCTTCATTATTTCTGATATAATAACCTTTTTTTTTTTTTCAATGCAAGATGTAGGTCAATATAAGGGCACCAAAAAAAACCCAACTTTTAAATTTGCCATATTTTATACAGGAGAAAAAACCCTACCATTTCAGTTTGCCTGACTGCTGATGCTATGTCTTAAATCTTGTCCAAACTGAGAAGCAGGCCTTATTTTCCCTTCAGTATAAGTTGCTTTTAGGTGAGAGAAAATGAAACCTGTGTATCACAATAGAACTGAAGGTCAGGAGGTTACTCAGCTTGCTGTGGCAAGTAGTGTTGATCTGAATCACAACTGCCTGCTCAGCACTGCTCACACAACAGGAAGAATTGGAAGGGAGGTTGCACAAAGCCAGTATCAGGTTACTTCTGCCTCAGTCTTTGAAATAATTTTCTTACCCCTACAGCTTTGTTTCCTTTATGATTTTAATGAAGTGAACTGCAAAGGGGAGAAAAAAAAAATAAAGAATGCTAAGAAAGGGCTTAGGTGTCTGCCAGTAGGTACATGGAGGACATCACCTTATTCCAAAAAATAACCTAATTGAAAATGTCTTCCTGAGGCATTCTAGTTTTCTAGCGAATGTAACATCTTAGTCCACAATCAGTTTAATCTGGTAAGCATCATTAGGAGTGACTGAGCTCTTCTCCTCACACAAAGCCACTTGGCTCTGTTCGCCCTTGGGGTGGAAGTGCTCTTGTAGCCACACAGCGAGGTAGGAAATGTATCCAGCCAAAACTCACAGCAGCAGCAAGCAGTTCTGTTTGGGCTGGATCAGTTCACAGACTTGGGTTGTCATGTGGCTGCGTGTGAATTTCTGTAGCACAAACACAGGGTGGGAACATATGGGCATGCAGTGGTTCCTGCTGAACTGAACAGATAATGGAATGGTGGTGTGAAGTACCTCTACTGAGACAGGCACAGGTTAGAAACTAAACATCCTTTCACGGGTCCGGAGTAAAGGCATCAAGGCAAGGGCAACTGAATCACTCTTCTAGTTAACTCATTTTAACAAAATAAAACATTCCCACTCGTTTCCCAAGTTGTCAAGCAAATAAGTATGACTACATTAAAAACATAAATAGGAGTGGTGAGGACGGCTCTAATTTCAAAAGTGAAAGATCCCATGGGCAAGCCTGCACTGAAGGACAGCAGCGTGTCCTAATGCAGTTTCTAAAGGTCAACAGCCTCAGCAAGGCACATCACCAACCGTCACCTAGGTAGGAACTGGGGTTTTTACAGCACATTTGTTATCAATGGCTGTTCTGAAGTTTCCTCTCTGAGGTAAGATGGTATAATTTACATGTGGAGTGGCAGACAGATCCAGAGCCATCTATTTGCAGTATTTTACAGACCAATAGTAGAACAATTTTGAATGAACTATGGCCTAAATTGAGAAAGGAGGGAAAAGGTCAATAAACAGAATGAAAATCTCCTAATTTGATCCATTTGCTGACAACAAACACAGATTGGGCAAAGTACCAGACAACTCTAACAGAACTAGCAAGGTTAATGGAGCTGCTGCTATAACATATTGTAGATCTCGTAGTGTCAGTGGCGATAGTGGTAATGTTGTAAACACAGTTTGTTTTCCATCTGGTGCGTGGTATATGCCCTTGATAAAAGGGTGCTGCATTATGCATTTCTGTTCTCCTAAATTTATTTACTCCTAAAAATGTATAATGATTTTAATAGCCATATACAAAGACAGAACTTCTGCTTTTAAAAAAATGCTTATAAAAAATTTCCCTAATGAGGTTAAGGACAACATTAAATCAAAAATATTGGCATAATAAGTATGGGATTTTGCCCCCCCCCGCCTTCAAAAAAAACCAGTTCAACAACTTCTGTAGTTTAATACCCTCAGAGTAGTTGATGTGGATGCTGCCTAAGACTGGAATGGAATATACTAATAATATTTTACATTTGAATTCATCCTGAGCACTTTACAAATTGCATAATACACAATTTTGAAGCTATTAATTAAAACTATAAAATATCTATGTTCCAAAGCAAATGAAAATCAATGGAAGGTCTTATCTTCATTGCAAGCGACTTTGGATCAAGCCTTGAGACATCACTAATATAAAAATAAAGCACCTTTCAGTAGCACTTCATGCTAACATGCAATAGTTTTGAATCTCAGATTCAACTTCGTCCTGTACTCTTAGTGATACACACTGCTGAGCACATACTTTTAGTTCTTTTAATCCATGTTTTTAACTAATATTCTTGTTGAAGCCTTGATCTGAAATATAATCACTCTTTTCATCAAAATATTTACAAGAGCAAATGTGGATCCTTGAAGATTCCTGTTTGAATTGTGCATGGTATCTATGGTTACAATGTATTATGGATGGTGAGGACGAGGAATACACTGTGCACAGAAGTGTAATCAGACAATGTAAGACAGCCTGAAGGAGGTAATACATTGTCTAGAGAAATTCTGTGTATTGCTGGAGCAAGCTGATTAGAAGGAATAAACCAAAAGGCAGGGAAATTGCATGCAAATAGTCCTATGCTGGCATTAAATAAGTACCAAATAGAGCTTGGGAGACTGTGAACTGGCCAAGGAGAGAGGCCCGCCCAAAGGTGATGAGCAGTTCAGGAAGGCAGGGCACGGTGGTTTGCCATTCCTCCATGATCCAGTCTGTGACCCTAGATGTCTGAAATGACATCTTGTGCCTTGGCCTCTGATGCCAGCACAGGCACTGGATCAGGTGCTGCTGCAGAGGAATTTCTGTCTTTGCCACTGAGGGGACAGCTCAGTGTCTTTTGTCTGCTGTGCATCTTGAAATCACCAACAGCAATGACAAACCTAAAAGGCTGAAATTTGCTGTACAAGTGTTTGCTTAAAGTCTACCCTCTTCCAGCAGCACTGAGTACACAACTCATGTAAACATCTGTTCAGTCACCAAGCTCTAAGAATTAGTTTGGATTTTACTTTTCAGAGCAAACAATTAGATTAACAGTGTGAAGAATAATTCCATTCAATATCAACTAGTAGCTGCAGCCTATGTTACCTCAAAGGTTGCAGTACAGAATCATAATGGATGTAGTTTAAATGCAGAGGTATAAATTGAGTTTTAAGAGCTGATTTTCCACACTACAAGAATCATAACATGAGTCCATCCACTTTTTACATACTGACATCCTAGAGACAAATAGTTCTTATGATTAGACATTCTCTTCTAAGAAAAAGAGGATGGATTTTTTTTTTTTTTTCAAAATAAAGATTTGGTGACAACTTGCTTTTTTCAGAAAAATGGAAACTGGATTTCCCCCATCCCTTCCAAACATTTGTTATGTAGTAGTAGTAAAAATCCTAAATTTTCCAATTTAGCATTTCACATTTCCCTTCCTTTAACCTCCTTAGGGAAACAGAACTGAAAGAAAAACAAATTTCAGAAAGTGAACATCGGTCTTATTAGACTACTTTTCCCAGTGGAGAAGGTGAAAAATACAAGTGTGAAATTATACATATATAAAATAAGTGAGCACAGCTGGAAAGAAAGGGAGAGTTAAAAAAGAAAGACCTGATGTTAAATTCTCGATTACCCATACTGAATTGTCAAAAAAGTGAAAACAGATTGAATGAAACTGGAGATGAAACATGTTTGTATTCTCTCAGACATTCTGAGATTGCAGTAACAGAACAAGAAAAAAGTTTTTAAAAATTCAGTTCCATTTGATGATAATTCCTTTGTTTTGTTCAGGTTTGGAGGAGAAAATTTCAAATACAGCCTAGTTAGCTGTTCACTACAGTTCTTGCCAGACACAAAGTATTAGAACTGGTTTGAAGAAGCTTGTGAGAGAAGAATTGAGTGAAGCCATGTCCTTAACTGGAGAATCTGAATCTTGAGCTCATACTCCAGACTCTAAAGTAACATTTACATTTTTAATGAATATGCTATATAGGCTTATTTAGCTGACAGACTGAGTTTGCCAGTATTTGTTCCTCGTTTTTTTAGAAAAATTTTGAAAATATTCCATTTTGACTGTTAGACCTAACGTAAAAAGTGATTTTCTACTGAGAGGTTGGAAGAGGAAGAGAATTTCTCAAAAATATGTTAGTCAATGTTGCAGAAAACACCCACACTCCTGTCCTATAAAAATTATTTAGATTTTTGAAATTAATACGGATGACAAATGTAGTGTCCAAATTATAGCATAGTTTCAGCAAAACTGTTTCCAAAGAAAGCACACTATTAATCCTAGAGAGCTATCAGATGTACAGAAGACATGGTTAGGTTATATATACACCAAATTCTATGGCTGTTATTACGCAGTGGTTACACTACAAGTGCCAGAAGTCACCAGTGATGATTAGGAGGATATGGCACTGGAGCTATTTAAGCAACTAAGATAAATACCCTCATTGTAATAGGTTGCTGTTCACACACACAATATGCATTAGCTTTTGACCTGATGAGTGTGTAGTTTAAAATAGTTAGGACAGAAAGCATAAAGGAGAAGATGTATTATTATCACATAGCAAAATGACACTTACTCAGTTACAGGACCCTGACAAGCACAGGAGACAAACCCATGTTACCTGAATTCATTAGTCCTTTTACTTATTATGTTTCTCTAAATATATGATTACACTAAATTACTCCACTTTTCTCTAACTCCTTGTCATGGTGAGCTATCATGCCCTTGTCATGCATGATGTGGTTGGCTAGGATACCATCCTTTTTCCTTAAAGCCCATTTTCCTTTCTGTCCTCTATTCCTCACTCGGGCTTTTACACAGAAAAATTAACTTCTAGCAGTTTGTGTGAACACAGCTATTGGAAAAAAATTCCTGATAGGACAGAATTGTTTTTTTAAGTCGAGAGCAAATAGTAAATTGTTTCAATTACCATAGTTAAGTCAAATATTCCTGTGCATTTAAAACCTTTAAATCTGAAATTTATATGTTTGACCATTAGCTGAAAACTGGAAATCCAAAAGCTCTTCCATGCGTTCATTGCTGTGATGCATGACATCACACAACATAACTATTCTACCCACATTCATCACAAGAGTTACCTGGGATGTGGGTTGCATTAATTTTATATCTCGTTTAGGTTACTCCAATACATTTTCTAAGCTGAAATATTCTTTTCTTTCAGTATACAATTTTATCACCACCGTTTTATTGAAACTTGATCAATCTACATTGCGAATAATTCAGGTGTAAACAACTGTGGATCTTGTAAATAAAAATTCTTGGCGACAGAACACCTCAGGAGTTTTACGGATCTTACCAACTAATTATTAAAATAAATAAATTGTAGACGAATATGTGCATTTTGCCATTGACTATACTGGAAAAAAACCCACAACACAGGAAGAGGTGTTTACAAAATAAGATTTATATTTCAAAGTTATTGTATTTCTTTTTTCTTCCTTTAATTTTAAATGAAGTCTTTTCTACTCCTTTAGACTACGGGCACTTATAAGGCAGATAATTGCTAGAAAGTTTATCTTCAATAATTCCCAGAATGTTTCTTTTTAAGGTTTCTACTTTTCATGAAATAAAGTGACAGCAAATATTTTGTAATATACATGTATATACATTTCTTTTTCCCATGTTTATCTCTGATTCATGGATCAACAGAAGAATTATTTAATGAAAAAAACTATTTCAAGTAAGAGCTATCTGTCACAAACCTGTCTAGACTCATATTTAACCATATTTATTCCTTACGTAGATAATGTCAGGGCTTGATTTTCCAGCAGTCCTAATAATCTTAAAGATAACTCTGAAATTTACTTGCTATCTTTCCAGTGATGACCTTGAATAACATAAATGGTTCTGCACATTTTCTGGATTGCAAACTTTTCCCTGCTAGGCACCAATGTGTAGTTTGTAATCATTGCCTTGTGTATTTATTTTTAAACAGTTCTTGAAGCTTTGTGCTGCTTCTGGATTTCTTCAGAAAAAGCATTTGTAGCAACATCACAAAGACAACACTAAATTTCCTTTTATGTTGCTGCAGGGTGGAGATGGTGAGGGGTGCCGCAACCTTCCGAAAGCATCCCCAACGTGGAGCCGCTCAGCAGGCCACTTCCCACGCACACACTCAATCGCACTCACGCGAGACGCTTCATGCAACAGGTCAACAGCAAAGAGTTGGGAAGGGTCCTTCGAATGCGGTTCCACAGGAGAGGTTTATTTCAGCCACACACATGAAGGGAGCCAGTGACGAAGAACAAAGAACACGGGAGGGCCCAGGGTTATATACGGGGTCGAGGGGCGGAGAGAGCATCAGGAGCCAATGGTCTGAGGGCCAGGGGGCGGCACAGAGGTGTGGCCAGGGCACGGGGGCCAAAAGGGAAACATTGGGGGAGTGATGAGGGAACAAAGGCCAAGGGGAGAGCGGGGAAGGGAGAACTTTCCAGGGCAGAGACATATAAGGGAGAAAGGGGCAGGGAGGCCAATGGGCCAATGTGGGGAACAGAACCGGGGTACATTAACATAAGGAAACAAAGACTCTTGGGAGAAGCTGTTTCTGTCACCCTAACTTAGGGAGCATCTTCTTTCTAAGGGGGTGTGGGCTCACCAGCCACCACACTTTTATGCAAATGTATTTAAACATAAGTATCAGACATACAAATGCCCAAAGTGCAAATCAAATTTGAAGTGCTAATAAAGTATCTGAACTGTACCTTTTTATTTCTGCTTACAAACAGTAAATATGAGGCCTCGTAGAAACCTCAAGCCACCTTTATGACACTGACTTACTTTAAGAAATGACTGATTGGGTGAAGTTGCACCTAATGACACGTGCAGCACTTAGTGCCACTCACCAAAGGGAGATCACTGTTTATGAAAGTATGTACTGCTGGTTACAGATAAAATTAAAATTTTATCTTATAGGAAGCTGAATCATAGAAGCCTGTGAACTAACATTTATACCATAATTTAAAATTTATTCTAACTCATGGGTAAGTTCTCTGGATTTTGCTGCCTTGAGCATTTTCAGAAGCAGTTGCCCTGCAGGCTCCAGTGGATCTCTGCATACCCAAAGCCACTGTTCATGTGCTGCTCCCCCTTGCACTGACAATTCCAACTGCAGAACTGCACAGCAACATCACACTCAAACCTGCTCCTACAGGAAAAATATTCTTATGGTTTCTGAAGGACAGTGTTGTCTTAGGAAGAGGCAGGGGAGCCATTTGGGAGTTGTAGTGATGTTTTGTTTTCTTACTCTGACTGGGCTATGGCACCCTTGCAATTGCCTATATAAGTAGGAAGAAGGATATGGGGTCAGAGGTGAGGAAAGCAAAGCTGCCTCTCTGACTACAGCACAGACCCAGAATGGTCCATGCTGACCTTGAAACTGCACCTTAAACTATCCTGAACAAGATATTAATACATTCCTTTCCATAGCCATTTGTGTAGCTTTTCCTTTTAATTAATTTCTGGATATGATAGATTGTGCTTTCAAGAGCTATCACACTACCATATTAAATTTTAGAATTGTTAGAAAAAGAAATTTAAAAAAAAGAACAAAAATATGAACTTCAAAGGTTAGGCATGGAATAATAAACATAGGAAATGACACTCCCACACACCTTGGAGTTTCAAACAAGCTGTTTCCAAAGGTAAAGAAAGGTCATCACGTTCTGACCTCAGTGGTTTTTCATCTGTTTCCTCACATTCCAGAAGTTTATATTTTAACCATCAGAGTGTAAAGTGTCACATTAATTTAATTTTTTCTCATTAGCAAATATTACATATTTTCTACAAACAGCAATCTATCAAACACTAGAGTGCACTCATCTCACCTTGTAACACTAAGGGTCAAAAAGCTACTTCTAGATGATCAGAGAATGTTTTTTTTTAAGCTTATTCTGCCTACCTGAAAGTAGGGATTTAAAGCCAAATCTGTCATAACTCAACATTCCCAGAATATTCTGCAATAGAACTGCTTATTCCATCTGTTGTGGGAATTCAGAGGGCCTGCATCTGCTTTACTTTGTCCAAAGCACTTCATTTGGAACAGAAATGAGCAGCACTCCTCAAGTCTGAGTGCTGACTTCAGAGCTATTAGACAGCACCTAAAGGGAGGTGCAAGAGGGAGGGTTCTGCCTGGGAGCCTGGTCCTGTTACTCTCAAGTCCTGTTACTGGGAAATACTCTTAATGGGTGACATTTACAAACAAGAAGCTACTAAATCTCTTGGCTGGCAAGGATGTCTTTTGTGCCAGAAGAACATTCATAGTCTCATCCAATAAATTTAAACTGAAAGTGTCCTTAAATTCCATTTTCTTTTTTTTAAATTAAGTTTCACCCAATAGTTTGGAAAAAAATCAATACTGCTACATCTTTATACTTGTTGATCCCCTTAGAAACCAATGTGTCAGACTTTTATTACTCAGTGCAAGTGCCTCAGCAAAGGCTGAACCTCATAATCCATTTTGCATCTAAACCCAATCTCCACACAGAAAAAATCCCCAACAAAGTACAGGAATCCTCATGTCTGCATGGGCACTGAGTGCATCCCAGAGGTTTTATGCTAAGCAGCTGAAATAATTTTTTTGGGACTGTTTAGACCATCAAACCAAGGAAGTATAACCATTCCAAAGACGTTTTCCTTCACAATACATATTCTGTACTCTGGATGAAAAAATAAGTGTCTTACTACTTACCAGTATCTTCATCTGCCCTTTTCAGGACTAGTGACTATTCCCTTGTTCAATAATTCTAAAAAGAAGAAAGCAGGAATGCTTATTTTAGATGTCACCATCACATTTGAGTTGATGTATCCCAAATTCAGCATTTTTCACAAGCATTTAAAGATAGCATAGTAAAAAAAA
>VWZW01001657.1:1893324-1935660 GCA_013397115.1 Edolisoma coerulescens
AAGTTGAACAATATTCTACAACTTGATAAAAGCTTTCCTATAATCAAAATCATTGCAATAAATCTGAACATATCTATGTAAGACAACATCTGTTTCTCCCATCCTCTTTATTGTCTCTTCAGTCCCTAAGCACGGATTGACCTGGATGCTTTTTCCTATGCTGCCAATGCAGGCATGCCTCACAAATTACAAACATCTACAGCTTTTTATTTCTAAAACTTTTAACAAAGGAAATAAGTGTTCTGGGAACTCAAAAACCAAAGGATCATGACTGCAGGAGTCAAAATACTCTTATCCCAGTTTGCTCTCATGTTTTCTTCACCAATCTAGAACATGCAGCTCCTGCCTATCTCAAAGAGTCTTTGACAGTTACAGCCAAAAAAAGTTAAGATTAAATTAAAAAAAAAAAATCATTTCATAAAAGAATACATACTACAATGAAAAAAGAAGTATTTACACAGCTTTATAGAACAGTCCAAAACACTTAGTTTGTGCCAAAATCTTAAATATACAAATATATTGTTCTTATATATTTATTTTGCAAGTCATTAATTTTTAAAAATATTTTCCTTCATCATAAAATTTCATTGCAGATTTAAAGCCTAGGTTCATTTACAGAAGCATCACACAGATCTTAATCTAGCTTGGATTTAGCCTGCACTGAGAGCTATCTCTTCTAGCTATCATGAGAGAATATTTTGGATGAATTTTTGACCTCAGTGATCTCCACAAATGGAAAGTTGACAGGAACTACTTTCAGTAACAAGGAGACTGACAAAGCTACTTTTACTTTCCACAAAAATGTAAAACAGCAACAACAAAAGCCAGCACTTAAAGAGTAACATGAATTTGTATACGATACTGTGTTCAGAGGCAATTAAGAGTTTCATTTACAGCAGCTTGTTGCCAAAGTAGTGCCAGCAGTGTTTATTAATTAAAGGTGTTTTTTCATCCTTAGCTCCTTTGTGAAGAAAGTGAGAACTAGTCTACTGTTTCTGGGGAATTACAGTTTCCTAATAATTTAAAAAATTAGGGTGACTTTTCTGCCACCTATTTTCCCTGCAAACATTCTGCCTCTTATACATGCCAGGAAATATGACAGCTCTGTTTCAGACTGCCTATACATTACTTTAAAAATTGCTGTACAGAATCGGAATTATTTTGTACATCAACCAAAATCTGAGCTGGTGTTCTTTTAAAAAAGCTCTGCTCTTGGCTTTCAGAAGAACATGTTGTTTCATTCCCCTAAAGAAGCTCAGAACATCAAGGAAAATAACATCAAGTGATAGCGGGTTCAAACGTATTTCTAATCTTTACAACCTTTCAGTAGTTACATTAAAAAAGTGAGGCATAATTTATTTCTGATGAAACAGAGTTGCTCAGCTTTCTGCTAATAGGATCCTCAGGGCAAAAGGGGTAGGGAAAGCACTGATAAAAGTAGAGAGCTTCATATTACTGGTTTTTTTCTAGTCTGGAAACAATAAATTAATAATAGTGTTTACTCTGATTATCGTTGATTTAGGATAAATTGTTCTCATTTAGCAAATGGGAAAATGAAATTCAGTGCCCAAGGGACTGAGAATGTAAATCTATGCCAACGGCTACAGTTGAAGACACATTTACAGACCCATTCTGAGTTCCTGGATTAATTCCAATCATTGCTGATAGTAGGGAGGCTGATATTCTAGTACCGTTTACCAGTTTAATGATGCAAGTTGCCACTGCTTTCTCCTCCTCTCTCTTTTCTTCCCCTTCTGCTGTCCTCATGTCCCTCATAAAACGTACTGTTTTTTTAATTAATCCTCGAAGGGCCACTAGCTTTTAGGGTTTTTCTTTTGGAAAAGCCAGTACAATTTTTCTCAGAGGTACACACCTATGTTTTATTACTTTTAATACATCCAAAATTATTCTTCAGCCAGCCAATTCTTATTCAATATAGGAACTGAGCAGGAAAATGTCAGAACCTTGAAATGGCATACCGTACTACTCAAAAAGAAGATGTACTTCTCAGAAAAAGCATCCTGAAAGCAAAAAAACACCATTATTCAGCCAAAAAGACAGCTTGGACAAAGTGTACTTTTAAATGTATTTTCATTTCCTTAAAGTACTGTAGTATCATCACACTTCCCATACTCAAAAACAAGGAAAGAGGATACATAACACAGTACTGAAGCTGATGACAGACAGCAAAATCTTCAGGCTAGTGTTGCATTTCCTCCTATGGAAAGAATCACCTTTTATTACCACTCATTAAAATGTAATTTTATAGAGCATCTTTAAAAGGTCATTTTTTAAATGGGAGTATTATAGCTGATATTACTGAGTAGTTAGCACTTTGAGAACACAAATCCTCAGTATTGTTGCTTTCAATCATTAAAAATAAGGCATAAATCTGATTAATTTAGCTCTTTTTAATAAAAAGTAATTTGTTGTTTTGCTATGTATCTAGCCCAGTCATTTGTTTTAATTTCTCCTGATAAATACCTTGATCTTGAAAATGACATTCTATTCCTACACTGACGTTCAGTGATGTATTCATTACCTCATACTGCATTTACCATATTCTGAGGTGGGATGTATCTTAACGTTTTAGTCACTTATCATAGGTGCTACATTTAGCATTTACACACCATGTATGGAAGCAACAATATCTGCAAATATCAAACCAAAGACTAGTTTAGAAAACAAATATATACCTAGAGTAGCACCCAAAGTGCTCAGTAGGCATATCCCAATATCATATTCATTATTTGCATCTTAATATTCACTGCAATTTGATGGTGCTCAGAAATCCATTCTGACAAATCTTGGTGCCAAAGTGGGCTTAGCACAAGTGTGCAGGCTACCACTGCTTCCTTCACAGGCTGTCAATGCAACTTAGAGACATAGCTGATCCGTTTTTTTCAAGGAAAACTGAATTAAAAGTGCATAGATGATCAGTTTTAACCCTTAAACCAGGAATTTAAACCTGAAACTCAGTTTCTGTACTGCTAGTTTAAAGACATACTTGTGAGCTGTATGTTGTTCTGACAGCTTCTCCTCGTTGGCACAAAGACTGTGCTGACTTTGAATGTTATCAGCGGCTTTCGGTATCCTTGATTAGGGGTTCCAAATGATCAAATAATGGCACAGGGATGGGTTTGATGTACATTTTCAATGGCTATGTTTTTACTCATAACACTGCTCTTTTGAAGGATTTTTCTTTTCAAACTTGGATGTAACAGAATCATGCAACTGTATGAAACAGCAAGATTCTTCTCAACCACATTACTGCCATAAGAAAAAGAGTGAGGCACTGGCTGCTACCTAAACCCAATCAGTACTTGTAACTATGCTGCTGGACTGGAGTGGTAGCCAGGAAACACTTTGTTTTCACAACGGGAAAAAGGAAAAAAGCCAGAGCAAGCAAGATATACCAGTGTCAAAGACCAGCCCCAAAGATCTGTAGAACCTAACGTATGCCTCCTATTTCTGGTCCCCTCAGCTGCACACACTGCCACAGTAATGGTCTTTTATATATTTAAAAATCAGTTTCTTAAAATTCCTGGATGAATTTGCAAATATACAAATAAAAGTTTGCTCTTTAAAGTCTGACTGGTACTAGATCCCATCAGGTAGACTGAGGATTGCTTTCTAAAACTGCATAAATGGCTTAGGATGTGACTTCATCTCTTTCTTAGCCTCACCATAATTTACATTTAAGAAGGAAACAGTAATATTATAAATATTAAAAGAAAAATAAATAAAATTGCAAAGAGACAAGCCCTACTATCAGATGAAGACTTCTTTCTAGGATATTTAAGTCAGATGCTTACAAGCAAATAAATAATAAATCATCATCACACATGGAAACTACAGCATGTAGGGATTGCAGGGTATAGATTTCATCTTCTCTTTAGTACAACAAACATATTTGCAGCACACTGTTTAACCATATCTCAAAGCAGAAAGATCTATAACAGATGTGTGTTCCCAACTACCAGTCTTAAAAAGACCTGCTTACTCTCACCTCCATCCATCCTTGATTTTCAAACTTTCTCAAAGTTTTAGACACATACTTCTACATCACTCATTTTCAAGCTTTAGGCAGGACCTCAGAGTTTCAAGTCTTGTACAGCTCTAAATTCAGCAGAAATTAAGGATTCATCTATCCAAGACCTCTTGGAATACCAATCCAGTAGTTTCCTTCCTCTTAGGCCAAGTCAGAGCTCAGACAAAGTGTTTTAAACTCCTCTTTTTTAATGTAGAACCAGAGGAAGATAGAGCCTAGTCAGCAGCTGGCACACAGACACAGGGCGTGGGATGCCTGGACTAAATGGTTTGTTTAGACTGACCAGATTCAAACCCCAGATGTCAAACTGCACCCAAGGAATGAACTAATAGGTGATAGTGAACACCTTCAATCCTTGATTCGAAAGGTATTCCAGACTGCTATATATAATGCAAGATTCAGTAAGACGTGTGATTTCACTTCTGCTCCTTGGACTGCTTCTATATTTTATACTGAAATTACAATGGACTTGTTCTGAAGGTAATGCTTGAGTCAGGCATATCAAATATAGCCACCTGCTACTATAAAATAGCATTTGTAGTTTGCCTACTGTGATATCATCTTGTAAGTAAAGTTCAAAACCTATGAGAAAACCTGCTCTAATAAGAAATCCATTTCAACAGAAACACCAGGTTACATTAAAACAAAGGATTTGTTTCTTTAATACCTTTTTAAGTACCTTTGGCTAAACTGTAGAGAAATGTCCAAGCAATTGCACCTTTAGCTATGCAATTGCACCAGAAAAAGAGTAAACTTTAAAAATCACAAACATTTTCTAGTATACTTGATTGAATTTTGTCATTCTGGTAACAAGCAACAGTCTTCATGTAATCCATCACCAAATTATACACTACCCCTAAAATTTACAGTAGAAACAGACGGAAACCTTAATTCTAGAAACAACTGAGAATCAACACTTCAGGAAGCATCCTGATTTTCAGTCTGTCATTCTAAACAAAAATCAGGAGGCGTGTATTCTGGAACCAGATTTTTTTGAATTTGCTCCAGAGCAAGATCTTTATCTGCACAATGCCATCAGCACAATCACACAGCAGTATGATCAATGTATTTGACTCTAAACCCATGTCCTGCATAAGGTCTCCAAAGTTCTTTAAAGGCACTTGATTTCTACTGGTAATAATTCCTTGACAGTATCAGCCTCGTGGTAAGACATGGAAAGCCTCAAAAGGCTCTGAAAAAACAGTTTCCACATTAGCCTCTCTACACAAGAAGTAGCAAAGCTGCCTGCAAACTGACATTCCTGGAGTTTTTTCTCACACCATTTTCTGATGACCTTACCTATTATTTTCATAAAATATTTTACATATGTATTTTGAAAGGACTTTTTAAACAACAGCAGCTGATCATGGAGAGCATAGGAATAGGAAGCAATAACATAGGAGGAAGCAACTGTCGTTTCAAATGAAGTTTGCAAACTCACCCTTGTTTGCTATATGCTGCTTATTTTTTAAATAATACACAAATCATCTCCAGTACCATGGCAATAATCAACGGAGAATCAAAACCTGGAGCTTCTACTAGAGCACAAATCAAAAGCTGTTGGAATCCAACAGCTGGAGCCTGTCTCATTATTTCATTGCACTTTGATGTGCTTTTCAGCCAAGTATCTTAGAGATTTACTTAGATATGTCTATCTACAAATTCTACATTGCTTACACATTATGTTTTCCAACAGAGATAAATACGCTAAGTTCTCATTAAAAAAAAAAAAAAAAAAAAAAAAGTCTTCTATTAAGCACAAAATCCTGTAAATAGAGGAATTGAAAATCAGCTGCATCTAATAAAAGAATCGAGTTTGTTATTGACTTTGAGCTGGTAGTTTCCATTAGATTATCCATCATACTTTTATGATGTGATCAACTGCCTAATTAATTTCATACTCATGCATTTAGGCAGAATGCTGTATGTTTCAATGGGCTTTGCTATAATCCTGCACCTGCGGCCTCAGAGATTTAGACAGCTCTCTATCATAAGTTATACTGTGCCTATAATCATGTCAGCTGGAGTATGGTTCCAACTATCCAGTCTGTTGAAATATAACAGTATTTAATTTCTGAGGCCCTAGAAAACTTGCATCTGTGGTTATGTATCTTTGGACTTTAATCAGATGAAAGTCACTGAGAGATATTAAGGGAGTTAGATACAATATTTTGCTCAGACAGTTTTAGTGGATGTATCAGACACTGTTTTGATTTTCCGTGCTTATCTAGTAATATGAACAGATGCAATCATACTATTGTATAATGAATGTTGATTGCCAACAGTATTTGATTTTGCAACCATTCTGTAGTGATAATTAAAGATAACTTGATATCCCATACAGTGATAGTTAAAGATTGCTTTGTGTGCATTATTGCATAAAGAAATGCCACAGAGAGAATGAACGTATTCTCTACAACTTTTTATCTGGAATATATTTGAGGGTAAAAAAAAGTCACTAGTCTTAATAACACAGAAGTCTTCATTGCAAAATTTGTGTTATTTATCCTTTATTTTCTTCTGGTTTATGGAATTCACACTAAGCAAAGTTTTAGTAGTTTAGGACACATTAGCTGTACCTTCCCCAAGAAGGACAAGAAATGCAGTCTGATGGAAGCTATGCTGCCACCCACTGATCGCACCAGGCCTGCTGGAGCCAGTGGTGGTACCTTCTGTGACTACAACGAGCTTCAGATAAGGACCACATGTAGCAGAGATCTAGATATTTATTGCACCCTTTGGAAACCTGAGGAAGCAAACATTTAAATGTAGTTTTTCCACTAATAAACTTCACCAAAATTCAGATATTCATACCATTATAGTTTTGGTCAAATTACATGAACTTGATGTTCAAACTAAACAATACACAAAATGTGAGATAGAAGCCAAGTTGGAGTTGTCCTTTTCACATCAGTAGTCCAAGGAAAGCATGGATAGGCCCAGCCAAAGAGACTAGTAATTTAATTTAATTTTATTCTATGTTCAGATTAGGCATAATGACTCTACAGTTCCTCTGCATAGTGGAAGAAATCTGCCCCAGCCCTGCAGCCACTACTCTGCTCATATCTAGCACGTTCACTGGTTAGAGTGTATGTGAGCTGACACAGAAATACATCTTTATTCACTCAGGCGTGCAAAGCACTGGTGCTGCATCGTCTCCACTCCCTGTGTGCCCAGGAAGGCAGAGAAGCAGAAGCGCCTTCCTTTGTACTGCCCCAACCAAGCCCTTTGCTGACAATTCTGAGCTTGCACATACAGCCTGTTGCAGTAGCAGACATGGCCTTAGCCCGATGGCCATCAACATTATGCCTCCAACCCTAAAAACTGTGACCCCAATTTGGGCAAGTTTTCTTTGGAACAATGCAGCCTGTGTATGAAAGCAGTGTTTGACTGCCACGGGTGCTAAATCCAGCGCTAAGTAACTGATGTGCATTTCCAATGTCAGTATTACATGATGATTTTTATCTCTGGACTTTTATGTTTCATTTTTAATCATCATTCAACAGAGAAGACAGCGAGCTTCTTAGTTTGGTGGTCAATATACTTAGAAGGTGAACTCCTTATAAATGACAGATGCGCTTTCACTGCAGCAGTTCTTCCTGCTTTAGAAAGGATGTGTCAGGTGTTGAAACTTGCCAATTAAATTATCTTCATTCTTGATGTGAGCTTTAGTCATTGAGTGCCTTGTGAGCTGAAATCTCCTTCCTCTCCCGCTCAGTAAGAACTGCCAGACTAACACCTATACATTCCCTTCTGGATCACTGATAATTTGAAGCTGGTAATTATTTCTGTTTTTTGCTAAGAAACTGAAAGATACCTGTGCCTCTGATGTATTTCCACTGTGTGTCTTTGTGTATGTCAGAAAGCTATCAGTTCCCTGCGATCTAAGAAAGCATTTCTGCTGACATTTTTCTTATGACTTTTCATTCCAATTTATAAAGTTACCTGTTGAGGAATTTTTATGATACCACCTACTTCCCACAGAGGCTACCACCTAAGCCTTGATTAGTTCACAGGAGATCAAACTCCCTAACAAGTTACTGTCAGCTGCAGTTTTTAAGACTAGAACTAGGTCAGGTTTATTACCTGCATCAATTCTTTCATGTAGCACAGCTAAGACAAAAAAGGGATCTTAGAACAAAAAAATAAAGGAAAACATGACTGAAAGTCTAACTAACAGATATAAAAATGCTTCTCATCTCAAAAGTGAAATGCCACAAATGATTTTTAAATTACCAAACCCCCAAGGCTGAAGCCATATAGTCTCCAGCTTTGACTAAGAGACCTTACAATAGTACAGGAGATTTTGTTACAGAGACAGCATATGAGCAGAATAATTTGTAATATGGGATCCCTTAGATATTCATTCAGCAAAGGCTGTGGAAATGATTTTTGTTCTGATGAGGATAGAAATAGTTTCTACACAATATTGATCTTCTCCAAGTCTTGGGATTGCTCTGTGTAGTTTTGGAAAAGCTCCACTACAATAGAAACAATAGTAAAGGCTTTATAAAAAGCTGTTTTGTATCATATTTAATTACATTTTCTTTCTCTTTACACCTCATGATAACACATCTCTCTATGGAATCCCAGACACCTTTCTACAACTAACATCCATTTAGTGTTAAATCTTTATTGCGATGTTTTGGTATTTCAGGTTCTGATTCAAGAAATGCAAACAAACTGTGAGGGATCACAGGACCTTTAAAAAAATCTAAGGCTTGTGATTAAGTTCCAAGGGTTTTTGGTTTTTTTTATTTGTACTGACCAGCCAGCCTGTATTTGACCACTATGTCCATGGCTGGGCATAGAAGGAATCAAACACAGAGAACCATACTTAATTTTTTGTGTTTGACTGTGGGGTTTGTTTGTTTGTTTGTTTTTTCTTTATTTAAATTTTGTTCCTTTTAGTTGCAGCACCAGTGGTGCTCATGTTTTCAGGCCATCAGCTACTCAGTCCTTAAGCACAGAGCGGCTTACAGCAGATAGATTAAACCTGCTTTTTTAAAAGCACTGACAAAATGATGTCTATGGCTACAGCATTCATGGTTGTAAGGGAGAATTCTAACAAACCAAACAGATACTAAAAGACAAAGTCTAAAGGAGTTAATAAAGGACATGAAAGCTCTTAAGTAACCACAAATTCCTATTGTGGTAGTGTAATAATCATTATTAATCCTCTTGCTTGAATCCACTGACTTTGGGGATAAGCCATGGAACTAGACACAGATGGCTTTAAGATATACTTTGCAAGAACAGGCATCCCAGGAGAGAACATGGCTTAAACACATTTTTGGGTCATGTCTCCTCTCCTGTACACTCCTTATTCCTGCCAGTACTAATTAATGTACAAGATCAGACAAACATTGCCAGCAAGTGTGTGACAAGCAGCCTAAATGGGAAGCTTTCCTAACACTAATGAAACACATGGGAAGTGGGATGAGGTGTAGACAAAATACTGTTATACTGATTTTGCCATCTATATGGTTAATGTCAAGTGCAAAAGCTATAAAAAGCAAGGAAGAGCACTGTGGGTCAGAAGGCTCAGATCAAACACAGAATGCATGTGCAAAGCCAATTTACAACACTGAAGGACTAAAGCTGTCCATCAGCGTCCAACTCCACACATGCCAACAAAACCAGGTAAACAAACCCATAGATGTATTCTTGCCACAGGTCCTTTTCTTTAGCAGCTCCAGGCCTACTATTGATCACCATCTCCTTCCTCTGGTGAAACAGAGAGCAAAGCTCACCAGTAGCTTTACTTAGCAACATTCAAGAACAGAACCTGACATCTTTCCCTTCTGAAATCTATTCTTAAATAAGCTACCTGATTATATTCAACCCTTGCCAGCTTTTTCTAGAAGTTCAGCATTTCAAGAGGGTGGGTAACAACACATCTGAGCTTCCAGTGAAACCTGTTCTCTGAGGTTATACATGGTGCCTGCAACCACAATTAGGCAAGAGCTACCTTCTCAAAGATTGAATGCTCTCTTGTTTTAGGAAAAAACCAGAAAACAAAATGCAGAAATGCAACATATAGAAGAGACCAGCTGGTGTGATGAGGCTGTTAGGTACCTACACTGAGGAGGGCATCCCACATTGGAGGATCTGAACAGAGTAAGGAAATGGGGTGCTCTAACCCACAAAGGACAGTGTCAGATGAGGGGGAGTTCTCCTAACATTCCCATATCTATGGTAGACTAAGACTGTATCTCACAAGAGTGAGGTTTTGGGATTACCTTTCTGAGGACAGGAAGCAGTGAGGCCTAACCACTGCATCCTGGACTGCTGTGACAGAAACCAGACCTAGCTGAAAGATTCTGTGGTGACAAATGGGTGGAAAGAAAAAACCAAGCTAACCAAAAACCAAAAAAACCCCAACAAACCCAGGTAGACAGGAGGTCACTTACTTCTAACCCACAGCACCCTGAGCAGAAGAAAAGCTCTAACTTCTTTTGTGTTAAGATAAAATACTTCTACTTTACCAACTCAGAGCCAAAGCTCTTGCCTATGAAAAAAAAAAAAAAAATCAATCAATACTCTTCATCATGGCAAGTCTAAAGACTACAGCAGAAAGTAGATATTTAAAGAATAAAAACAATCCCCCCCAAAGGAGAATTTGTTTAGAAAAATAAATAAATATGACCTTCCTACCCTATTCCAAAGGGGAAAAAAGAACTGTAAGAACCTTTTAAAAGTCCAAAGAAGTTTCTGAACCTATAGATCCTTTGCCCTCAGAATCCTTGTTATTGTGATGTATCTCTACTACACTTTATATATATTGCATCTGTATTCATAGGGATGCATTGCTGTACACACATCATTCCCAGACCTCTCCAGCTCCTATTTTTCATTGAAACATTGGTATCCAGCCTTGCATGAGCCTGCAGCACTCCAGATGGGTCACAGAGCCTTGCCAGCAGCCCTGCTCAATATCGCAAGATAATTTTACAGTCTTCTGTTTAAATATTGTGCAGTGAATATGATTTCTGATTCAAAATAATAATGGCATATGGCACAGCTTTAATAGCACTGCCATTTTGGATGGAATGTAAGGGTTCTTTTTTTTTTAATTTTGCTTTATTAAAACACAATAGCTGCATTAGCTACTGCAAATGGACAGCCAAGAGTAATGAGGATGACCTATTCAACATGGAAATGTTGTGCTGAGGCCTTCTGTGCAAGTTGGCTAAATGATGTAACATCAGGCACAGGAGTTCAAAGGTTTGATAAGATGGCAAAACATTAACAACTCAGTATCTCTTCAAATATAAGAATTATGCTCCCAGGGGTTGCCTGACTCCCTCCCTTTCTCTTTCTTTTGTGGGGTTTGGGGTTTTTTTGGGGTTTTGGGTTTTTTTTTCCTTCTTTTTTTTTCTATCAGAATACCTTATTGGGAATTAATCCTTGACAACCTTTGAAACCATTAAAATATTCAAGTTAATTTTCCTCCATCCTCCAAAATGTAGTTGTACTTAGGGCAGGTATCATCCATTTGATTTGTATTCCCTTTTTACAAACTCAGTTACTGCACAAGTCCTTTTATCATTTAAACAAGGGAAGGAATTCAAGAGCTTGAAAGAGCCATAAGACAGCAGATCAACACTCTGGCAGTGAGTGACAGTGTAAGACCCTTAATCCCACAGCTGAAATATGAAAATTATTTTTCAAATAGCATAACTGCATAACACAGAAATATCACTTAATTCCTACTCTGACAAGGAGTGCCTTCTCCAGTTGTACAACTTTGAACTCCACAAACACACTTTAAATTAGCTCACGTTTTTTCTACTCCTACCATTAACCTCCTAGCATTCTAATTCCTTGCCTTTTCTTTGTCAAAGTCTCCCAAAATGGAGATTGTTCTACTGCAGCTTTACCTAAAAACACAGACCAAAAAAACCCCAACACCCCTAAAAGTAGTAGGTAAAATAATCAGGAAGTTAATTCAAATTCAATTTAACAAAACCCAGAAAAAAATATTTGAAGACTGATGGCTAAGGTTTAGGAAAAAAAAAAATCAAAACTATTTTATGTAAGTTTTGCCTCTTTTTATTTACCTGAATATTTGCATAATTCTTCTACGTCCTAGCTACAGACTCTCAACCAGCCATCACATAACTGGGTGTAATTGAACAGTGGAATCATATTCCAGTGCTGTGTTCACAGAATTACCATCATCCAGCAGTGTAGTTACATCTGCATTTAGTGTATTTCCTTACAATAACATGTTATTTTAATTAAAAACAAGGGATATATGCAAGTGGTTTAAAGGCTCCTTCAATAGAATCTGATACTGCAGCATGGGATCTAATGGAAGTAGTAGTCTCTTTTTTTAATATTACATTTTTAAAAGAAAAATAAAATCATGTAGTTTAGATTATATGAGCATTAGGGAAAGCAGAGAGATGCTTTCTATAAACAGATATCAAAAAATATAGTCCATATTGTTGTTCCTCTCTTTCATGATGAGGAAGAGCTCCTCACAATTTTCAGTCTGCCTTAAGCCAGTCTTAGAATCCACAACACAGGAGAGAAAAAGGAAAAAGTGTTCTGAATTCTGTCACTCACTCTGAGCTCCACACTGCAAACATCACACATCAATAAGCCTTGCTCAGGTCTAGATGAATGAAGCCTTGAACTCTTAAGAGCCTGAGACAGAACACCAGAGGTTCAGAGCTCTACCTCTTCTTTCAAGCCTACTCCATCACCTTCCCCATTAGAAACAGAACATGGAGAAAAGAAATGAGACAAACCCCCCCATACTTTGCAGTCTGCATGAACCTGTCTCACCTGAAAGCCTTCATTCCCTAATAAAAGGCTTCTTGGATTTAAACCTCCTACCGGATCCATACATCTGACCTCCATACCTCCTTAAAAACATCTCTACAAGATTCAACTTATCTTTTAAAATCTGTGGGCTCTCTCCTATCTTGATTTTCTCTCTCTCTCTCCAACTCTGAACGGTTGTAGAAAAGCAGCTTCTCATAAATCCTCTGCTTTCTTTCCTGTCCAGTACTGCATCACTAATCTTTAACAAAGCAGCTTATGGAATAGCATCCACAAACTGGAAGAATTTTCAATTCCTACACAGTGCTATGAATGATCCTATGAAGTAGAAATATTTTGAAAATTGTGTTTTCCTGTTTTCCTTCCCTGCAGCTTTACACTTGAATAGTCACTTAGCAGCATAACTACAGTGTAAATCTGAATATTTTAAAACCTTGTTCTTGAGAATTGGTTTAATATATATTTTGGAAAATAGATACTTCTCTTGTGACTCGTCTGTGCAGTGTACTGTCCACTGAGCAATGTTTATAAAAAGGGAAATCCTTGGAAACTGTTTTGCTTTGTTTCCAGCCTGTAGTGTGCCTTGCTTCTGAATTCTACGGAGCGATGAGATACAGCTGTAGTCTGGTGTTATTCTTCAAAAGCATTAAAGCATAAAATTACCATCTATTGTGAGGTGTAAGACAAATTAAATGAGAGATAAAGTGTATCTAATCTAAATAAAACTTCTTTTTACTTTTAGTATAACTTTATTTCTTTAAAGAGACTACATTCAGGTTGGTGATGACTTAGGGAAAGAATAAAACAGAACACCTAGGATAGCTTGCATCTTCTTCTAACAGCTATCATCAATCAGAAAAATGATATTATGTGCCTTTTAAATATAATGTAAAATTACTGGAATCATTCCAATATCAAGATGAAAGCTGTAACTGTATGTTCACAATGGAGAAATTAATTCACCAACTTTACTACTGGATTAGAAGTAGTCTTTTGCTATGTTTAAAGGAAGAATGGGAGAATAGACAAAAAAAGAAAGGACAGTTTCTATAGGGAAAGTCTGGCATTCCCCAGCACTTAACCTGGCACAGAAGCTGTGTTTATAATGCAAAGACAAAGTCAGAAAGAAGGAATAAACTACACTAGTCACTGGTAATATGCAGTGATTAATGGAGACTGAAAGACAGCCTTATATATTTAGTGCACCTTTAACAGTGCATAACAGCAAGATTATAGAAAGAGAAACCTCCATTTTCCCCAGGAAATAACCTAATTTTCATTAAAAAACCCATTCTTCTGTCCCCTCTTTGTGTAAAACTCAAATTCCATTGTTTGTCCACATGATTTCTGGAAAGCAATCCTAATGTTCTACTAGCCCTTGAACATCTTGTCTCTTTCCCATATTGAGAAGGACTTAAGGAATATGCTTCAGCTCTCCTTATAATGACCAGAAGGACAATCGAAATGCCAACAGGTCAAGGCACAGTCACCTGCCTGTGACTCTGACACTCTCCGACTAGGAGAACAAAGGAGACAGTTTAAAAACACAAACTCTAAAATCAAGCATCAAAAGGAGTTTAAAGGTGTTCCTGCAATCTTAATCTGGTAATATTGGAAAAATAAATTAGAAATAGTGTGGCATCTACTTCATGGTGTGAAAGAGGATAAGAGCAAAAATACTGAAGAACAACTGCTTTGTAATGCATAGCTATAAGAAACAATCCTCAGGGTATCTGACACTGGAATACTAGTGATCTGTATTTTCTTTTAAATATGTCTTTTTAAATATACTCCTTCTTCCCACAGCATTTAATAAAAGCATATCTCCAAATAAAAATAATTCTCTGCAGAATGACATTGATAATTACTTAGTTCATCAGCAGAGACTGAACAAATCAGGCTGAGAAAAAACATTTGAACCATCAGCTTTCTTCCCTCTTGGTGTGAAATAAGGGTGGAATCAGTAAGGGTGGTAAAAAATGCACTGCTCACATGAAACCACTGCTTTAGAAAACACAAAAATATTCCTAATAAATGAGCAGGTCTTGTAAGAACCCCAAAGCCTAAAAAGCAAGTCAGTCTCTGCTTTTCTATCTATATTCCCCTTTCCAATTACCCCTCATTCCTCTCAACTTGGCCCTGTTCCCTCCACACACACTTCATTCAATATCCTGCTCCTCTCAGCTACTCTCCTTGTCTGCATTTGAATTAAACTGTTCCACCAGTTTTCTATTCTGCTGAAAGTCCGGGTGGACAAAATAACAACTGAAGGAGATGCTTTTACATTAGCTCAAGTGCTCATCAGACAGAAGCCTTGAATAGCCAAGGGGAACAAACACAGTCACAACTGTGTTAAGGTTTAATTTACAAACCAAAAGCAACAAACACCACACACACAATCAATCTCCTGCTTAACCAGTATGTTTAGGCTCTCTCAAATCCAGGTTCTTGTCTAAATTGTGTCTTAAAGATAATTTGGAATCCTAAGGCCCATGGTCCCACTGAATACAGTTGCAAGTCATCGTTAAGTGTTTAAGGTTTTTCTGTATAACTGGAGAAAAAGCAACATGTGATCATTGTCCCTGGTGCGATATTCCTGGATTAATAAAACAGCAGGACTCACATGGTTTGCACACAAACAGCAGGACAAACTGATTCCATAAACATTTCTAATCACATAATAGAGTAGTTGCTATGTATACTCACTCCCACTTTTCAACTTCTTAAGTAGCTAACAATTTTGTGTCAGACGCAAAGTGGGGATCTTCTATTCCAAACAAATTCTTATTTCTTTTTTCCAAGAACATTGCCTCCAATGTGAAATTCCTCTATGTAAGCAGAAAGCTTCAGGAAAATCTGCAATGTCCTTATTCTAAATTCAAAAAGCAGAAATTAAATCACCTAATCTGCTGTTTTTACCTACTGGATAAAGAAGGACAACATTTTAAAATCTGTATGTAGTTTATTATGCACTGAAAGGTTAGCAACAATTTTGCCATGCATCATCTTATTAATTTCTGAAAGTCTGAAGGACTTTACTACACCTTTGCAGTACTTAACACACTTGGGTTCTGGCAAGTGGAGAGCAGCTGGACATGAAAACCATGTTTCCCTCACCAGCTACTGCAAGACAATTTTATTTCCATGGAACAGTGTGAAGAGAATGAAAACTACACAAGATCCATACCAGGCACAACCTCATTCAGCCAGCAGCAGACATCATGTCATACCAAATCCCCTTGATAAACAAACCTCCTTACAGGAAACTGGATATTAATTAGTTCAAACAATGATGTATTCAGTGGCTAAATTTTGTATTTCAAAGGTGGAAGTCAGGCACAACAATAGGTTTCCACTGGAAAACAACACCTGGTTCAGATAACATGCAGTTTCACATGAGAGTTAATGTTTCTATAGACTTTTTTTAAAATTCTTCATTTTCAGATGCTTCATTGCAGTCCAGGTGTCCTGTATGAATACACGGGCAGAGATTCCCTAAAAGGTCTGATAGAGTTTTTCCAGTTCTTTTACCCTTTGTTATTATTTCATTCTAATACTCTTTGCTACAGTCACAATTAGGTATTGCACTAAATTTTACCTTTCGGCGGAACACAAAGCTCACTGACATCATTGTTCATTTTGCTACTGCATGAGTGAGAAACTTATATCTACTTCTGTGAATAAAAATTTTGCAACCAAAGCTCTTGACTTATGCACTGTTAAATTAAGATTTAGTTAATGAAATGCTATGAATCATTTGTTCCTTTCACAATTGAATATCTAATGCTGCAATACAAGCTTGCAACCAAGAGACCAGGGATCAATTTAACTAATTATGAATTTAAGCACTTGCATTATGGACCAGCAGCACTGAAATGAAATAGAACTCATCTATTAATCTCCACAGGCACAAAATTAATCTACCAGTTACCCTGTTTCTTTGAGAAGAATGGCAATCCACAGGTTAACACACCTGTAAAATGTCACAAAGTTTTGGATTCAGTTGCTTCTTCACCACAGATTTCTCTCACAAACTCGGCAAATCAGAAATCATAATTCTGATTTTGGAGGATTTGTTTTCTGAAAGACATGAAGGCACTTCACAACTGTGTGTGATGCAAAATCCAAATGTACACAAATTAGTTTTATGCACAAAATTCAGGCTTCTAATCTTTATTTGTACTGCCTATGGTGATGAAGAATGAGAATCTCTTTGATTTTAGCCAGCAAACTGCACAGCACAGAGGACTCTGGAAACTGTCCAGTACTTCACTACAGTCAAGTAAGACTTTACATGCAGCAATGTCCCTTAAGAATAACTTAAGAAAGATGACACTACTCATCATAGCACTTGCTAAAAAGAAAATTTAAAATAGATCTAAATCTCTAGTGTACCTCTTGTTCTCTTGGAACAGCAACTATGCTTTTAATACATAAACCATTTTCCATTACTGAATTTCCACTGTATTAACCCACATTAAATACCAACACACATGTGCACATAGGCATTAAAGGATTACTCAAGTTACCATGTAGCACATTTACGTGTTTTCTCTGAACTAAGTTAAATATCTCAGTATCTGTGTATTCACCAGACAAGCATTTAAAAACATAAGCCTGAGGATAAATGGGAGGAAAAATAAAGACAAAGTAAATTAAGGGATATATAATGATCTGTGATTTGAGCAAAACGTCCGATTGCAATGCTAAATCTCAATTAGTTTTGTGCAATGGGTAACAGTAAAGAGTGAAATAATGGCCTGAAGCAATTTTTATACTTTACAGATAGGACTGAGACTATGTCAGGGCCTAGACTGTCAAATGTCACCTGCTCATGGTGTTTAACAAAAGGAGTTTTGTCATGTGGAAACTCCACAAAATACATTAATAACCATGTATTTCAATCGAGGAATGATATCAGAAAGAAGGAAAAGTTATGGACAGTAACTCTAACCTGCAACTTCTCTCTGATCACATTCCATCGATGTCTCACATCACCTCACCCAAGCAACTGGTGCCTTAACTACGACTCAAGTGGCTTGGTTTTAATAGAACTGTGTTTATAATTTTCAGGTTTGTTTCCAGCTTGGAGAACTGCTATTCTTTTCCCAGTGTGTGACAGTGCACTTACTTTCCATACCTTATTTATCCCACCTAAGGTGGGATATGGGTGGCAATGCATTCATTTTAGAACAGAATAGACCAGCCTATTTTAGTTGGAACAATGATCACCTGGTCCCACTGCCTGAGCTACTCAGGGCTGACCAAGCTAAGGGCATCGACCAAATGCCTCTTCAACACTGGTAGGCCTGGATTCTCTAAGCTGTTGGGATCCCTCTGCAAGGCAATTTCTCCCTCAAGAGAGCCAACAGCAGCTCGTTGGTTGCATATCAGCAGACTTGCTAGTGGTGCATTCAACTCGAGCACGGAGCACTGCTCAGTGTCCTGAACAGCACTGCCCTCGAAATGAGCCCTGGGGGCAATCCTGGTCTGGATGCAGAGCCATCCACTGCCTCGGGGGCAATCCTGGTCTGGATGCAGAGCCATCCACTGCCTCGGGGGCAATCCTGGTCTGGATGCAGAGCCATCCACTGCCTCGGGGGCAATCCTGGTCTGGATGCAGAGCCATCCACTGCCTCGGGGGCAATCCTGGTCTGGATGCAGAGCCATCCACTGCCTCGGGGGCAATCCTGGTCTGGATGCAGAGCCATCCACTGCAGCTCCTCCGGCCCTGCCCTGCAGCCAGCGCCTCACCCAGCGCTCCATGAACACACTCATCCCACATTCAAGCTACTTGTTCAAAAGGAAGCTGTGAAGGGCAGTACCACGATCATTACCAAAATCCAGAAAAATTACATGCACCACCTTCTCTTCATCCAGTAGGCAGCTGGCCTTAGCATTGAAGGATTTCAAATTAATTAAACAGGACTTTCCCTTTGTGAACCCCTGTTAACTCTGCCTGTTGACAGCATCACTCTTTAAATGCCTTTCAGCAGCACCCAGTACAGTTTTGTCCATAATTTTTCCAGGGACTGAAGTTAGATTAACAGGTCTGTAGTTTCCTGGGGTCTTCCCTCATATCCTTTTTGTAAATTTGGATAACATTGGCAAGCTTTATTGCAAATTGAGATGATATCGGCTAGCTAGCTTTTACGAAACTCTAGCAGTATCTGTGAACCACACAAGATTTAAATATAAATAAATATAGTTTGAGAAAGGGCGACTACATATTACACAATGTATACAGTACCACGTATATATAGTTTTTTTTAATTTAAAAAAATAGTTGGAGAAACAAAGAAATTAATCTGCTTATAGTTTCTTAGAAGTGATCCTACCTTTTCCCTAAACTTTTTTCAAAGTTGCCAGTGTTTAGTCCTCACTGAAAGGTTGTGTATTAGCCAGACCGATAGGCAGACAGGTAGGCAAATAAACACCTACTTGAGGCAACAAATCAGATGAATGGCCACATACTTGTACAAAGCACGGGACTAAAGAAAGAAAATTAAGCCTGCATCTGATAGGATGTTATTTCGTATTGCCATATTCCACATTAACATTCACTCAGCAGATAAACGTGGTTTTTTTCATGCAAATGGAGNNNGCTTTTTCAAGTGTCAAGACACTTGCCATGCTTTTGCTTTACCTAAGTTATTAAAACTCACTCATTTTTGAGACACCTATAAAATTTCAAAAAACATACAAACATTTCAGAAGATCCAGCCCTTCCCCAAACTCTCCATTTTCTCTCCTGTATCAGCAGTTTCACTGCCATGTCTGAGTGCTTGCTGACATGCCACCAGGCATCTCTCTGTGTTGACGATTCTGACCTTTATTAATTCAAGTCTGTGCAGTCTTCACCACTGATCTGTCAAAACTGACACCTTGTCACACTAAGATTTTGCAGGAAGCATTCTGAAATAGTTCACAGGGCATTACATTGAATCTACCTGATACCCAGAGAGGAAATTTACAGCTTTTAGCTATTTCTTTTATATTTCTGTGGTAGAATGGCCATATATGTTGCAATTAATCAGCAAAACAGCTCAACACTCCTAAAGATTACAACCAATCCTAATAAGTGACCAACTGAATTATATTAATTAGTTTTTATAAAATAGCTTTCAATAGCAGGTTTTGTTTTTCTGCTCAAAATGTGTCCCTAATGGCAATAATGATAAACAAATCTTAACATCATGAAGTTGAACCAGGTACAGTTTGAGGCCCTTATTCACAGGTTCAGTGTATAAGTGTACTTCACAGGAAATAAAAGAGCAGGAAAACAATATAGCCCTTTTAGCATCATCATTTGGAAAAGAACCAAGATCTGGAGAAACCACTGCCTAAAATATTCCACCAGCTGAACTATTTTGCAAGCAACAGTAACAATGGTCAGTTGTGACTACATTAGGCAACTTCAAGACTCTGACATTTCATTGGGTCTTTTCACTAATTCCCATAACACAGCAAACTGCTGCCATAAATATTCTTGCCTAGATATAACATGGGGGTGGTATTTTTTTTAAAATCACCTAAAGTCAGCTTAACACAAAAGGATAATATTTCTAAGCATGAACTACACAAGAAATTTTTCAAAACAGTATTATTTACTGCATTTAAGTCTCTCACAGTTATTACTCTTACATTTTAAGTCTTGTACAGTGTGGAAGAACCTCTGAAGGATGAAAGTATATGAATACCTCACTGTAACTAAGGCAGACCAACTTTTTATCTGCTGTAACTTCACTGAAACTAAGTGAAGGAGGTACTAAGCTCACTTGAGCTGAGGCTGTGTCAGAACCTGCAGTGCTTTATTGACGAGACAATTCCCTACCTGGAACATCACAGCTGTACACAGTAATTCTTCTCAGTATGGGTGTATTCCCATTAATAAGAACATTTTGGGGAGTTACAGAATGGCTGCAGAAATGTGCAGGTTGGACTTTCTTCAATGACCTTCTCGAACTTCTCCTACAGTCTTAACATTCTCTCGAGGAAAACATACCTTTTATTATATGATGCATTCAGAAATAACTCTTCTGTGCCAATACACAAGCATTTCTGACATGCCAAGTGCAACTGGGAAACTAATGCTGCTGGATGTTTATGTTTGTTCAGAGGACATCCCCTCACAGTTTTATTCCTGACAGAAATCACATGGCTAGTGTATTCTTACAGACCTTCTCTAGAAAACCCATTTTGTTTAAGACAATGTTTTTATTTCCTGTCTCTAAAGAGATTAGGGCAAAGGAAAGCAAAGACAAGTCAGAATTACGGAACAATTACAGACCCCTCAGCTGTGCTTCAGCCCTGGGCAGACTTATAGAACAAATACATTAAACTGACTATTTATAAGCACTTTGAGATTAACCATGAGATGAATAGCCACCAAGAAAATTTTCTTGAGAGCGAATCAGTTGTTTGACAGCTAAGTCTAACTTCCTTCAACACAAACATGGTAGCTAAAAGGAAAGCAGGAAACGTCACATCTTGACTTTAGTAAACCTCTCAACAATATATAGCCAGATTGTCTTGCACCAGCTGAACAGACAGGTTGTGTGAAAACCCTGTAAGAGTGGTGAAAAACCCATTGGATAACCATTAGGCACATATATTCATGTCCTGGTAATTATGGCCTGTCTTCAGTTCCAGCAAAACTGTCCCAGTTAAACACTATTAAGAGGTTTCAAATCAAAGGGACAACAAAACAAAACTAAATTGCATAATGAAGTCAGGGTGAAATGCCACTAAAAGAGGACGTGAGGAAGGGCAGAATATTTGTTCTTCAGGATTTCTGACTTGCTTTCTACAATAGAAAATTTAAGAGAAGTGGTGAAATCACTTCCTAAAAGATACATTTAGATTATTTACTCCTAGTCCAACTTCTTCACTATCTTCTCAAGCCTTTTTCATATCTGTAGGAAACATTGGTAGAAGTCTGGAAAAAAATAAAGTGAGATGCAAACTGAATCTTGTAAGTGGTTACAAATTGCAGGCCCCTTTTAAAGTTATTAAAAATTTGATGATAAAATGAAAATCCATCTAAAGCACCAATTTTCTAACATCACAACTCCCGATGAGACCAAAGAGTGTTTGCCACTTGCAAGGTATAATAATCAATTAAGGTAACCTCCAAATTAAACACCATAGTTTATCCTAAATGCCAATAAATACAGTAATCTCAGGAAACATGACATGCTGTGAACCTTTACCATGAATTTTCTTAATTCTGTTATCCACATAAAAGTCAATCTTAGGAGTGCCAGTTAATTATCAAATTTTCTCAAGCGGTGGTTCTAGCACACAACACTAGCAGGACCAGAGTGATAGCATGACATTACACAGCATGAGAAGTCTGTAAATAAGATGATTTATCCCCAACAGCAGCACTTGGACTATACAGGAAGCAAAAAATTCTCTTCCATAAATGTTAAAAATATGGAAAAATACACTAAAAATAACAAAAAAGCCAGACAAGAATAAACTAAACTTTGCTATCAGAGACATTAAGTAAATAGGATTATGCTAAATCTGATGGGAGAAAAAAAGTAACAAATAAACAACAAACTTGTAGTACCAGCATTGCAGTACTACGGAACATGATCTAAATTTCAACTACAATCAGTGTAACATGTGATTATTCATTGTCTTGAGTAAGGGGAGATACCTTTAAGAGTATGTCAATCAGATGCATTGGCACCTCCATGAAAACACAGTGCATCTCTCATACACAATTTACTTTGTGGATAATTCATCAATAGTTTGGTTCCTGACTCAAGATCCAGGTGCAGAAAACAAGTCTCCTGGGCCAAAGGGGGCACTTTATGATGTGCTGCACACAGAATCAGGTCTAATTTCTCTCAGTGAAAAAATGGCAAATCATGAGCCTCAACTCTTCTGAGCTTGGCATAAAATACACTCAGTTCTATCAAGTGCAGTTCACAGCCTGGGAAGTCTGAAGTTGAACACACAGTTAAAAACCTTCCCTAGTCTCTAGGATGAAGCCTTTTCCTTGATAATGCTTTGTTTTTAGACAAAGAATTTGCCTAGAGAACTGATCAAAGAAATGATCTGTTGGACAAGAAGATGAAACTGCATATCTTCTTTTCTGATATATTATTAAAAAGTATCAGTGTACCACACACTTCATGTTTCTACTAAAGAATCTAACTACTCAACCAGAGATTGTTGTTGGGCTTTTTCCTCCCTTTTTAGAACTGAAACGGGTGTTAGAGGGTCTTTCCTACCTTCCTTTTTGTTAAACGTGGCTAGCTTTGAAGCAAGTATCTCTGAAATGAGGCAGATGGTGTATCCTTTGAAGTACCAGCTTATTCAAAGCAGAAGCAAAAAAGAAGAAACAGCTCAATTGCTGTTACTTTATTATGTAATGCCCTTTTAATCTCATAGGGATAACCACAGAGAATCAGAAGATGAAATCGTGATTCCTCCTACCACTGCTTTGCAAAAAGAGAAACAGAACTACAAGGAATGGGTTCAAGCTTCTCAATATAGTGTATGGAAGAAAAGCCCCATTGTAATGATCCACTGTCTCACAGTGACAGAGTATGAACGCCATAATGATTTTTAAATCATCAGGAACTATACAAGTTCCTGCATTCCAGTCTAAAGAAAGATGGAACAGTAGCAGCTATTCAAAGGATCAATCTAAAGAGACCAGAATCTGTCTTCTATCATCAAGCCTGGGCCAGCAATATCACATATTTGACAGGTCAGCATAACCAGATCCAAAAGAAAGTAACGAGAGACAGGACAAGAGGAAATGGCTTCTAACAGCACCTGAGAGGTTTAGGTTGGATATTAGGAAAAACTTCATGTAAAGGGTGGTCAGGAATTGGAACAGGCTGCACAGCAAAGTGGTGGAGTCAGCAGCTCCTGAAGGTGTTTAAAAGATGTGTAGATGTAGCACTTGGGTTTATGGTTTAGTGGTGACTTGGCAATGCTGAGTTAACAGCTGGGCTAAATTATCTCAAAACTCTTCTCCCACCTAAACAATTCTAGGATACTACGACTGAAAGATGTCAGTCCAAGCAAAAGATGTGCACAGTGAATATCAGACTGCTTTTCAGAAAGACAAAAAAGTGGGATTCTCCTAAGGATCAGTCTCCTCAGATGCTGGAATAAAAAGGAAAGACACCTGAGGAAAAATCTCTTTTGGTGACAGCAGGTTCCCATGAGCTGAAAGTAGTGCCTGCTGGCAAAAAAATGTTAGCTTAGGATCCCAGCAGGGAACATTCAAAAACTTGCAGTGGCTAAAAGCTTCTGGTTTTGTGAACAAAAAGATATTTTGCCAGCCAAATGGGGTTTTGTAAGTGCTCGCAGCTCTAATATAAAGAATAGTCTAAAAAGAGTAAACAGTGGGTATATGCAAGCACCAAACACATCTTTTTTTGTCACTTAAATAATTAAACTGAATCTTATTGACTAATGAAGTTATTTAAAAACATCAGAGTAACAATCCAGCCAGCATAAGCAACTGTTTTTGCCTCAAGTGACATGTTCAGAGCAGTAGATTTTACTATTTCCTCATAAAATTTATTCTGTCATTTCTGCAAGAGAGTTATTTTTAGCTGACACATAAGATAGCAAAAAAATATATACATGCAAAGCTTCAAATGAAATGGTGACTCATCAGTCTGAAACTGCTAACAAGAAGAGTCAATGGAATAAAGATTGGCCAATGGTGCCTTTTCTTAGGAATAAAAATACTCTAGAGTTCTTAAGTTATATGCAAAACCCCTAAAAGTAGTACAGTGTGTGTAGCCTACATGTCAGACTGGAATTGTCTGGTAGGTAGGAAAATGATTTCCTAGAAAGTGTCATAGACATCATTTGCATATCACCCAAAAATACTCAAATACTCATAAAAAGCTCAGTAATACTCAATACTCATAAGAAGCTACTTTTAGCTGTACACCTGAATTAGGAAATTGGCCACTCTGTCCCCCAGGAAGGGACAGACTCAGCACACAGACAACAGCAGAGGGGAAAATATTAGATTAAATTCTGTCCATATAACTCACTTCTTTACTACACTATTTCACAGATTATCATCACCCTATAGTTATTTTGCTACATTACCTTCCTGAAAAAAGTAGAATGACTGATCTTCTGTCCAAGCTTTCATCAGGAAACAACATTACAACACAAGGAAGAATTAATTACAGAAAGGATGACACTGAACTTCATTCTTGACAGTCATCTTTCTGTCAGGCATTGGGCCATTTATCTTTGTATTTTCTGTGACCTCTGAGACTCTACAAAACCTACAGGGTGGATTTGTTTGGGTTTTTAAGGTACATGGAATTCATTCTTACAGCTCGTATGTTTGCATAAATGTCAACTTTTTCTTTACACAAAATGTTCAAGTCATTAGACACAGCCAAGAACCCCTCTTTCCTTTTCTGAAAATAAAATAAAAATAACCCACAACCAAAACCAAATCATCAACCAAACAAAAAAAATCTGAATCAAGACACTTAAATCTGGAAGAATTACCCATCAGTTCAGCTCAGACTTAATTTCAAAAGCTAGCTAATTCACAGAGATGAAGTGACTAAAAGAATAGTATATTCTATAAAATCCCCTGACTGCAATGTAAGTGCAAAGAGATACAATATGTTATCACAGCAATAAAGCCTGTTTTAAAGGTCACCTTTCCCATCTGCAAGGAAAGAACTGCTCTAGTTTAAAAAGATCCAAATTACGTTAGAAACTTTTGTAATGGACATACTTTCCTCTGTCAGTATTCCAAGTCCTTATTCTTGAGACTGAGGATTTAGAAATATTTGGGGAGGGAAGCAGAGCATGATTTGTTTTGGAGGGGGTTTTGTGTGGTTTTTTTCCTGTTTGTTTAATTGTGGGGGTGTTGGTTGTCGGTTTTCTTTATTTCTGTGAGGTTTTGGTTTTTTGGTTGAATTGGGTTTTCATTGTTTGTTTGGGGTTTTTGACCAAAAGGGCTCCTCCCATGTCTCTGTAAATCAATGGACTCAAAGCACAGCATTTCCTAATAAGTGATCTGCTCCAGCCCACATTCAAGCACCTCTCAGGCCTCTGCCAGACTTCCACCACTACACCCATTTCTTTCTTCTACTGGGGAAGCCCAAGCTGGACTCCTGGGGACCCCAGATGTGCTCACAGGTCTCTTTCCCAGCGCTGCTGTTTACACTCCATGTTAATACAGCCCAGCACACAGGTGGCCTTCTTTGCCACAAAGACAGACTGCTGAGTCACACTCAATTCCCTGTCCACCAGGACACCCCACTTGTCCTTTCCTGCAAAGCTGCTTTGGAGCCTGCTGGCCCCAGCCCCAGCTACTGCGTGGTGTTACTTCTCCCCAGATGCTTTGGCTGTTCCTGAATTTCACAAGGTTTCTTTCACACCTTGTCTCCAGCTTAAGAGTAGCAGCATTGCTTGGTAGAGAAACCATTTCCCTGGAATTAGTCTCACTCAAACTAGCAGAGCACCCTGTTCATTCCCATCAGTCAAGCTGTTAAGAAAGATTTTTGTCAGCACTGGCCCTACTATTGCAAGATGCTGCTGCTACCAGCCAGCTGCCGCAAGTCCTGCCAATTTTCCACATACCTAGAAGTCCTTAACCCAAACCATACCTAACCATCTTGGCTCTGAGCATACGCCTTGTCAAGAGTCTTGGTGCACTCAGGAAAACTTCATGAGAACAAGTAGCCTCAGAAAGCTACTAGGCTGATGAGGACAACTGGGCCTCTCGACACTGGTGGCTGCTCCCTCCTGCAGGTAGCCAACGCCTCCCCAGATCCTCCTCCTTGGCCTTCTGAAAAGGAGAATGTTTTCTTTTTCCCCCCACAGTTATTAGGAACCCACAGCAATCACACAAGACGTCCTGTTGTCAAGAATTACAAAATCAGGTATGTAAAACAACCTAAAAATCCCATCTTAAGGAAACTAATCTATTCGCATAACTCCACAACCTGCAATCTCAGAATCCAGTTAGTACTCAAAAAGCATATATTCTTAGTTTTCCACAGTTTTTCCTCACTCAATCTACTTGCCAATTGTCAGTGATGCTTTTTTCTATGCTCCCTCTCCTTTTTCTTCATTTACTGAAGACTTGGTAAGCAGACAGAAATGCCAATTCAAGTATTTCATTTCCATATCTGGAGCAAATCTTTGTGTATGCAATGAAGTTTCTCCAGGGTTTTGTTTTTAACAATCGTTTTAAAGAGCTACAAACTTCACTCCCAAATATTTCTAATCACTGTTGCTCCTTATATAAACACCTGGCATTGAAGACATGCTTTCGGAGTATATTATCAGAGAGGCAAAAGCATTCTGCTGAAAAAGTGCAGAAAGTATTTTTCAGTCCTCAACAGTTCCTCATTTAGTAACCTCTGTGATTCTTTGAATTGCTGGGATTCACTTTAATCAGACAAACAGAAAAGTAATTAATTTAAAACTAACAAACTAAAACACCTGTTTGATATCTGACAGTGAATAGTATTTATTTGTCTTTGCATCTTAGACACCCTCCCACCAAACAGCACTTCTATCACTTGCAGTCCTTTGCGCACCAAGTGACTGAAGAGATGAACCAATACCCAGTGTCACACCTTTCTTACAAACAGGAAGAGAAGCAGTCTATCACACACTCCTCTATGGCTTTATGAATCAAACCATGTGTGGCTTTATGAATCAAAGCTGACACCTGAAATTGCACCTAGAATTACAGAGAAAGACAACACAGTTGTCAGACACATGATTTAATACTTTAACTGTAGCTGTCCCCATTCGATAGGCAGGCAAGCAGTTCCAGTGTGCAGATGTACACATTAAACAGCAACTTAACCACCTGCTTGAGGATGTTTACTCTAGAGCACAGATTCCTCCATCATAATCAAAAATAAGTCCTAAACCCACACAGTCTTAACAGGTAAAGCAAATATAGCCAGGTTATACCAGCCTGCACCTTATTGACTATTCTAAACAAGCAAAGCATTTACCTTCAGTTAACAACTATGTGAAACACTGGACAAAGTCAGTTAAAGTTACACCCAGTTCATTTCAGACAAAGAACTGCACACCTTAAGAATGCTCTTCAATCTCTCTGTGCTAACTTGATTAAGCTAAGAGAAGAGCAACACACTGTGTTGATAAGATGTACCCACTGTGAATTGCTACAGTGAGTTCTACAGTGGTTTTTGGAGCCAGGGAAGAAGATAAAACACCTCTGCATACAAATAATATTTAAAAGCCCCTGTACAATGCTCATTGCCCTTCAGCACTATACTGAAGCAAAATATCATCAGGCCAATTAGATAGTACAGTGTATCAATTGCATTAATACAGCAAGATCACAGATGACTTCAGTCAGTAACTGAAAGGATGGCATTGCCTTCCTTCTCCCATATATTATCATCTACACCGATGCGATCAATTGAGACTGAAAAGTAAAAAAATCCCTTCACCTCTTTTTCAGTGAAAACTGGCTTTGTCAAAGATGATGAACAACATGTACCTCATTTCTTATTAACAACACGTTTGTAATGTGAATTTAGGAAGTTGTGATATCTGTGACCTCCCACAGGTCACTTGTAACTATGTCTCCTATGAGTTATGAGCTCTTGCCATCCATGGACTAACTTCAATCTGGTGACAGTAATGAGACAAATATGTATTAGCTTCATGCCTCTGAAATTGTAATGCCCCGAGTGAATCCTTGACATTTACTATTTGCAATTTTCCCTCATGTAAAATGCAGTGTAAAAAACAACTGAAACGCATGAATGTGTTGGCAAGTAATTTCAACTTCATAGCGACTCATTAAAGTTAAAACATAGTCTTTTCCAAATCACTCAAAGAATAAAATTACCACATATAAAAGGGGATGCCATATCCAGTAATATCATGTTCTATGACTTCGACACCAATTTTTCTTCACTTATTCCTAGATTTGCTGCAAACACTTGAAAAACTTTTTCACTTCACGTTTATTTTGATTGACTTCCTGATCTTTTGTTGGACTTCACTGGGCCCACTCAGTTTTCAGGATGACTCATTTCACTGCATTTAGTGAAATTTTTCACATGCAGATGGCTGCAGATGCTCTGTATTTTAACTTACTGATAAAAATCAAGATAAATCCTCCAAAGACATTGCATTTTTGTTACATAGAAACAACTCATTGCAACACCCACTATACTATCTCAGAATTCCCGAACTAAGAGCAAAACATCTATTTACAGTGACTCTAAAAAAAAATCTTCACAGTCTATTGGGTAAACAACCCTTATTTAAAAAATCCTTATATTATAATACATAGTTTAAAAACCAGAGCTGATATGTTGTCTGATGGACTGTAATGGATCCTGAAGAAATAACAGGTATCTTGTAAAGTCTCTTTATATATAATTATGTGATGAGTTGATGTTAAAATCATACTGGATACACATAATATATCATCAATCTACAATTACATAGGAAATTTCAGTGTCCTGTTCTAGGCCACCTGTCAGTAATTATGGAGTATTTCTCAGCTTACACTAAATAATATGAAATTGTTACTGACTGCAAACATTTCCCAGTGCATTCCATTTGGTCCAGATTTCTATTCATAATTTAGGCATAATTTTGTACCTCCCAGCAGGGAGTACAAGATCATGACTTCCTTATGAAATGTACTTCATGAAGTACAAAACTCTTTTCCCCAATCTCTATTCTGTACGAAAAGCTACATAACTGGGATGTTTATTGTGTAATTTCACTGTATGATGCTTTCACATTTACTTGATAATTTTGAACATATGGAGCGCCTGTACTTTTTAGATCAGTGCTGGAGTGAATAAGGCCAGTGAACACTACAGACAAGCAGGCCCATTCCTATCCACTCGTCCTGCATACCAGTCTCTCTTTCCAGGGAATAAATACAAGCCTAGAAGGAAAGTAGTAGTCTGAAGATTATGGGCTTTTGCAATTGGAAAGATTAGTCATAGATTTCTGTAAATACTCTGTTCTCCAAATAAACATTCCAAAAGATTGCAAGATGACATAGTACAGGCAAGTAGTGCTTAGGGCTAAAGTTAACGGGTCTGACTTAACACAGTCATCACATATCAAAGTACACACATGCCACAGAGAACAACTGACAATAAATCAGATGTCAAATCAGATGCCAAAAGGAATTAAAGGTTGAAATATAAAGGACAGTTTGACATGAATGCTCTGCAATTAACAACTAAATGATGTTTGGCACACTTCTGCAGGTAGAATTTTACAAGGCACTATTACCTGACATATATAACAATTAAGGGACTATTTGAGCCATATTTAGGATCTCCCTAACATTTCCCTCAGAATTTCAAGATTTTCTCACAGAGTGCTGAGAATAAAAGAGCAAGGGAAGTGTTTTCTAAAGAAGCCTCTAGATCTCACTACAGCAAACAGATACAAGAGATCACCAACCATCCCAACCAACAAATACAAGCTGGAGGTTCACTGGAGTATTCTGCATTTTTCCCCACAGTAGATGAATCATGCAATTAAAGTCTCCAAATTGAAATTTTGTGAAATTAGTTAAAATGCACAATCAGCAACTTTCAAAATATTTCTCTGGAATTCAACATAAATGACTCGCAACTAAGCAGGTTGAGAAGTCCAACCTGTCTTGTCAACTTCCCCACAAAATGTACCTTTTCAGAATGCTTGACTATCTTAAAAGTGGTAGCTGGAAATTCTACTCAATCAAAGAAAAGGTTTTTTTCCCCTAGTTAATTTGAATGACCAAATAATGTTTACTAAAATAAATGTACACACCGTTCACTGTACTTAAGTTTGGAATATTGTGGTTTGTAGAGGTAATTTAGTAATATTTTGTAAACAGTATTTTGATCCAGAAGTACTTAATTGCTGGAGCTTTCAGAGACAATTACTTCAAGAGACTCTCCAGCTACCTTCACCATATTATTTTTAAAGTTATTCTTGCAACTGAAATACAGTTTCTCCCTAAAATATAAATCAGTTTAACTATGCTGCAATTGCTTCTTTTGTCACACTACCCTTTTATTTTGCCCTTTGGTGGAGGAGGTAAACCTGATACAAAATGTCTCAATAAATAGAAGAAATTCCTATTAGCTTTGATATTGATGGAGGCAATTCCTGTTGTCACTGGTTTAACTGTTGCTGTCCATGGTCTCCTGGGCTCCCATACGGAAGTAGCAGTGCAAAGAACCATCAGAGAACAATTATATAAAGAGACAAGTTTATAAAATATGAAGATTTGCCATGGCATAATACTCTGTGATGACATCCAAAACCCCAATCAGGGCAATGGCTGGGTCTAAATGTTTCAACCATACAGGATATCAAAACAAATCAAGGAAATTTTAACAGGGTAGCTCAGAAAAGGAAAGCCTTGTTCAACTCAACAGCTACAGCTAAGATCATAAAACATGATGTAACTCAGCCATGATTTTTTCCTTAATGCTTGTATATAAATAAATCTATGTGATATAATATATTTTGGGACAAGGAGTTAAGAATTGACTTGAATATTTAAGAGAAAAATTATGTTATTTTTAGAAGGCAACCTAACTCAAGGTACATAAACCATATTAATTTCAGTATTTATTATCTTCCAGCAGGTTTTTGCAGTTTTTGCTCCCTTTTATACTACTTCATCTCTAATTCTTGTATTCTTTACAGTAAGTGAGAAGAAACATACAGTAGAAAACATAGCTGTATCTTTTATGTTTGCCTCCAATTTTTCTGCTTATTCTGCATATGCAATGATCACAGCTTCTTGCCAGATACATTACAGTGCTATTTTAATGGGAAGAACTAAAAGATTACATTGTGGTATTGCACAAATACACATATAGGTTTTGCTTAAGTTTATTCTTACTGGACAAAAATCACATTTCAAGCAGGGATTAAGAAAATAATATAAGACCTGGGAAATTCTCAAAAGAAAAAAAAAGGAATTTATAATGACTAGAGCGCTCATACATATGCACAAATATTATAAGTTATTATTTTCTGTAATTCTTATCAGAAAAAACCCATCCAATAAAGTGTTAAAAGTGAAAAGTTGATATTTTCAGACTCAGAAGAAAAACTATGGAGTAATAAAAGATCAAAAGCTTCTGAGACACAGTGTCTGGTATCTAGGTAACAACAGATCCTAGCAACTGTCTTTCTTTATTTATTTGTATGATTAACTAGTAGATATCTGAGTGCCTTAATCCCCGAGACATCTCCCCACCTACCACTACTAATTGACTGATTTGCTGCAGCCCACACTGGATATGAATCTGAGGATAAACAGAAGTAACAAATAACACATTTAGAGAACTCAGAAAATCTTCAATACATTACATAACCTGGATTATGGGCAGGAAACTCATTCAGTTATTATCATTAAGCAATCATTCGAAGACTTCAGTAAAACTAATGCTTTTTCTGATTTGATTCAAGTTGTATTGGGCTATTACTCTAAAACTAGCATTTACCTTCTCTGAAGGACACTCGTATCAGATCTGAAAATTCCTAGTTTCACAGCATTCTAAAATACTTATCTACTCATGCCTAGCAAATTTTATCATTTTCAATTCCCTTTAGACTTTAAATTTTGAACTATATCAATATTTACACAGCTTCTTAGGTGCTTTAAGCACATAAACCTGCAAAATAGAATGGTCTGCATATTGTCTCAGATGTGGAGTTTTTCAAATGTCTGGCAGTACCCTGTTACTAATATTCTACCATCAGCACTAAATGTTCATGTAGAGTAAGGCTCTACTTTTCTCCTTTTTCCTTTTTAATAACAATTTCCTTTAATAATTTACTCATTTCTACCTAGAGCATGTTACTGAGAAAGACTTAGAGCATGTGTGCCCTCTCTTATTTTAAGTGATTTTAGTCCTATCTAAATAAGCCCTTAATTTGCTTTCATTCACTTCAGAGGAAAAAAAAAACCAAACTAACAACAGTCTTTTTCAGTAGTTTTCATTTATCTGTTTTGCCTGTGAGTAAAACAATTGATACAATTACATGTGGGTTTTTTTCCTATAATATTCCATCAAACAACTCCAGCAAGAGACTGATCTTTGGAGAAAAATACTTGGGAACTTGAAACCATTTTACTTCAACATGTAGTCTCGAGTGTAAAGGGCTGTTTACCCTTGCTACATGAGGGAAAACTGTATGAGAAAAATTTCAAATTTACAAATATGAAAATTAACCTTATAGATCTTGTTAGTTTTCAGATCTCATGTATTATCACCTATTGCCTGTAATAGCAATCTTGACCCAATTTTACAGGGAAAGCTGGAGTTCGTGAAGTTTAGGGGAGCAGTGCTCAGCCAGCTTCATGAATTTAGGACAGAGCTTTGCTCTGATTTCTTGGCCAAGTTCATCACTTAGCCCAGCTACATAATGAGGCCACCAGCAATATTTTTTTTATTTCTGTATTTGAATCAAACTCACAGATTCAATTCCAAGTTTAACAAGTTCATAATTGCCTACAAAGGGTTTGAATCTAGCCCTCCCTCTCAACATACCACTCCTTCCTGCCTTCATTACCATTATACAACCACTTAACGAGATCGCTTATCCATGCTTCCTTGCTTTAACTTCCATATCAATCCTACTCAATTTCCCTTACCTATTAAAAATGCAATTAACATCTTAAATAACTCATATATATGTATCTGTAGCTGTGCTTCCTCCTCTGCACTTCCGTACAATTGCAAGTTTTCCCTGGTGAGTCCCAGCCTCAGCTCACACCGTTACTACTTTATTCAGCATGAAGTGCTGTATGATCTAACTTGTTCCAACCATTTCCTTGTGGGAATATAACTTCACATAATACCACCCTGATGTTATTTGGGCAATCTCAAACTTTGCATTCAGTATGCTGATCAACTATTTGAACTATGAACTTATTGTCTTCAAGGTGACAAGACCTCTCTGGACATCAAATCCCCAAAATTACTTAAGGAGTACTGATCACGTCTCCAGTTTTTAATCCATGTTAAAGATGGTGGTATCTCTCTGACCTGCGTCTGCTCCTTCCAGTCCCTCAGTAATGGATTTCCTATGTGGATTAACACAGATTTCTTTCCTAAGGAAGTAGCTGTAATCTTGTAAGGGCTGGTTTAGCACTTCATGTGCACTGACCTGGAATTTCTCATCCTGAACTGTGGCGGCCCGTGAGCCCACACCCCCTTAGAAAGAAGATGCTCCCTAAGTTAGGGAGACAGAAATGGCTTCTCCCAAGAGTCTTTGCTTCATTATGTTAACGTACCCCGGTTCTGTTCCCCACATTGGCCCATTGGCCTCCCTGCCCCTTTCTCCCTTATATGTCTCTGCCCTGGAAAGTTCTCCCTTCCCCGCTCTCCCCTTGGCCTTTGTTCCCTCGTCACTCCCCCAATGTTTCCCTTTTGGCCCCCGTGCCCTGGCCACACCTCTGTGCCGCCCCCTGGCCCTCAGACCATTGGCTCCTGATGCTTTCTCTGCCCCTCCACCCCGTATATAACCCTGGGCCCTCCCGTGTTCTTGGTTCTTTGTCACTGGCTCCCTTCATGTGTGTGGCTGAAATAAACCTCTCCTGTGGAACCCCATACACAGGACCCTTCCCCACTCTTTGCCATCGACTTGTTGCAAGCATCAGGCGAGTGCGTGTTTGGGTGTGTGCGGGAGGTGGCCTGCCGAGCGGCTCCGCGCTGGGGGCGCTTCCAGAAGGTTACACCACCCCTCACCATACCATCTCCGTGCGCCGCAACACTGAACTTTCTCATCTTCATTTTTTTTTTCCTGAAGTAAGAGACACTGAACTCATCGGTTGTGTCCATTAGGAAAAAGAAAACTTTTTTAGATTCTTCTCCAGGTTCTATTCTGTAACCAATATTCCCAGTGCAAGTTTTTAAGGCCTCTTAATCATAGCAATATCTAGATGCTTCAGACAGACAACAAGATAAAACTGGAAACATAAATTCTATGTTTGGGCATGGCAGTATGAACTGTTCAAAGGCAAGATAGATTTCTACAGCACTTTACTGTGGGACATTTAGTTAGGATCTCTGAAAAACTTCTCTTTGCCCCTTTCAGAGAACTGGCAGATGAAGATTTTACCTTGTGTATTCCAGATGGGTCTGGAAAAGGGAAAAAGCAGCAACTTCCCTTTACTGTGCCTCCTGCCACAGCAAGATAATGTCCAGTAAAGGTGTAGTTATTTGAGAAAATGAATCGCTCCGCTTCAAGAAAACAGTATGAAATATCAGAGATGCTCAGGTAAAACATAAGGAAGGAAAAAAAGGACAAAAAGAAAAACCCAAACAAAATCACCTCCATGCACACAAAGCACATTCAAATGCAGTTTTTTCAAATAATTTATCCATGGACAAAAGCCAAGTGTGGATTTTGAGGACAGTTCAGAACATGGAGTGCATACTGACTAGTAACCAAGGGTTATCCCTCAGCATAAACACTAAAGTAAATTTCAGGAACAAAACCAGGATTACTTTCAAACCCAGACTCCTGCATTATCAAGTCATCTTACAAAAGCACTCAGAACCAACAAACTGAGCCACTTTGCAAAGTAAAAAATCCCAAGCCTTCATTTCAACTTCAGGAAGACTGCAGTTGGGCTGCCTTGAGTAATTTTTAAAACAATACAATAAAATATTCCAAACCATCATTACATGTGGCCTTGTGAATTACACAGAGAGCCAATACTGCTGAGGAGCAAATCTGGAGCAAATACTGCAGAAGTAAACGTGTACTTTAATTTCATTCCTATTATAAGCTTTTTACATGAGATATTACTTCATACGGGGTTGCTTTGGTTTTGATTTATTTGTATTATTTTCCCCTCTCATGCTTTCATTCATAAATTCTGATGGGACTTTCTGCCACTTCTGATGTCACCAAACTCCACAGAGGTTTCAACGCACAAGATGAGTTCAATGGAGCTTACTGAACTCACAGAGTAGATCCAAAGTAGAAAAATCTGAAATAAATCCATGTGAATCTGCAGCAACACCAATGAAAACTAAAAAGTGCAACATGAGAAACTGATAGGTATTTACTGCCACTCAGATATTGAAAAGGATTAGTTATGATTTCATGTTCTAATAGGCTGAAGATAATTTCTCCTATCTGTGAACTGCACCTGATATAACATTACCATTGTACCTTGGGCTACACTTTCCTGGGCTTGGGGAACCAAGCCAAACCTTGGGCTTGATTTCATTATGCAGTGATTTAGGTATCTGCTTTGTTGCTGTTATACAAGTTGCCCAGCTGATTTATAGAGCTTACAGCTTCAACAGTCCTTGGAAAGTAAGAGATCAGTAGTGCACTACAGGATATACACCAGTGCACTTTAAAGGATATACCTGAATTTGAAAAGAGTACTCCACGACTCAACGGATATGACAGAACTTTCTGCATAACTTTTAATTCAATCCCATTGCCTCTACTCACATCCCAATCTTGTCCTATCACAGAGCTCACTTCCCGTTTCTTCTGTTTAAAATGCTTTTGGTATTTAACAATAAAAATGATGTTACCTATTGCCTAGACTAAAATGTTTTTTATCATTTCCCTTTGGCATGACCCAGCTGTACTTTATTTCACAATAGCAATTGATTCAACTTCTCATCCTCTTTTCTGTTTCTGACCTTAACAACATAGTACCAAAAGGTTTAAAAAAATTATGCCTCACTATATTCTGATTGCTATTTGACATGAAGGATGGGGAGAGCAAAGGAGGGCTGATTTGTCACTTTTTAAAATTATATAATGATTATTAATGTGACAACATCCCCCTATGCTATCTTCTCTTCTTTGCTAGTTAAACCAGCAACAAACTCCTACATAATCTTGTAAATTCATGTAAATTAGATAGTAATTAGGTGGCAACATAGTTCAGCACTTCCAAAAGTTTCTCTGCAGATTAAAAGATTGAAGTGAGTGAAACTCCATGGACAGTAGTCAGGATTTTGTCCACATCGTTTGCCAAACAATCGTCCCTGATATGCAGTGCAAATGTAGTTCATTTCTTGTGCTTTGGACCCTTGTGATTCAATATGTCAAAGGTCTCACACCCGATTATGAACACTTTCAGTCTTTGATTAAATATCTCCATTTCGTTATTCAAACTCACACAGCAGTATGTAAACTTCTTGGAAATGCTTTTACTGGGGAGAAAAAAAAAAAAAGGGAAAAAGCAGCCCAACAAAAAATCAAACTCAAAATCAGAACTTAAAATTTCTTGCTGGATTTTAAGAGAAGTTAAACATGAATTCAATTTAAAGTAAAATGCAATAAACCTCATCATACTGTATTTAAAGCTATTAAACATAATTTCCATTTATATATTCTTGAATATTAGCAAACTACTTAGTGACTGGACACATCAGTATTTTATGCCTTTTGGATTCACTGAAATAACCAATATTAGCAAGACATGAATTTAATTTATTTTAGTACTGGCAAACAGGAAAGCTAATTAGTGGCAACAATTTACTTCAGAACTGGATTTTTATGATTTGCTGGGTTATGACCTATAATTAAATATATTTTATGTGTTTCTTCCACCAAGATAATTGATATAATGCATAAGGCAAGATGCTTTAGGGCCATTTCCTTCTCAAAATGCAATTAAAAATAAACCACACTGTCAAAGATAGAATGTGTCGGACATTTTGAGGCTCAAAATCTTTATGTCAGTGTTATGTGGTTAATGAAAACAAAAGAGGGAGAAGAATGAGGCAATTTCTTTATAGTGGCACTGATGAAATCACACATTTCCATAGAATCCCATATGCTTGTAATTTAAACCAAATAAACCTAAAAACATTAAGAATAATCAACTTGCACAACAGCACTTTTAAAACCCACTTGTCAATTTAGTGTTTTCTGAAAGACCTGAGCACATCACCTGAAAAGATTGCACCAGTCCAAAGGATTTTCATTCAATCTTAAGAAATGTTATGTTTCCACTGAAGATGTCTTGGGAACAGACAGAAACTATACAGAATACTAAATCACCAAAAAACCACCATTTAAAATGTTCAATCTGAACGCTTAATTACATAATTGAGAGAAATAAAAAAATTAGGCGTTTTTTAAACTTGTGTGCTAACAGCATACAAAGATTTTTTTTTAAAGCAGCAAAGAAAGGTTGTACATCTACTGAAGCTATCACTGTAACAGTCTCTAAAATGTGTTATTCCTGCCTTTCGAATCAGTATAAACTGGTTTAGTTTCTCTCCAACATGATTTGTTTAAAATACTAGTTCATGCTCCGATAACATTCAGCAGGTAATATTTCCACTGTTTTCAGGAACAACTACTGTATTATTGAAAATAACTGCAACTGACAGAACAACATGTGAGACTTAACTAAACTTGAAATAAAACAGGAAATAAAAGGAAAAGTGTGAGTCATGGGTTGAGAGAACAAAATAGATACAAATGTGAAAAACAAATATTTAAGTTGGAATGTGGCATAAAAAATGATAAGACTTTTCATTTGATGCCCAAGTGCTCTTCAAAGTTTTCAGATGTTTCAGAACAGAAAAGAACTAAGCAGGTACAGAATCATATCTTCTAAATTTCAAATTTCAAATCACCCGTTATTTTCTTGGAATGGACTAGGTTTTCAAAGTCAAGTTAAGACTGGTATTAACTAAGCTAAAACACGTTTTATAAAACAGCCGAAAAGCCTGACTTTAAACTCTTCACCAAAGAACATTTCCTGTACAATTGATGCAGTATGAAATTCAGAGCTGTAAAATACCGTGAAGGTGGATGACACCAAAATTTTTTGAAGACTACGTCCTGTGAGAAAAATAGCAGTCAAGTCAGACAGAAAAAAGTCAATGTTACCAGGCCTTATCATAAGCACACAAATAGACTTAACATGAAACTAATTTCAGAAGAACATTCATTTACATTAGGGAAATATTGTAAAACTGATGTATTACACAGGCTAAAAATAAGTAGGCTTTTTTTCCTGAAACCTCTTCATTAGAAGGAAAAGGGCACAAAATGGTGCACCAACTGTTGTGGGTAAAGTGTCCTTGTAGCTTATCTTTGTCATGTGTAACCAGCACTCCATTACTTAACACTGAGGTGTTAACAGAGGTGACCACTGCCATGGATTTGTGTTCATTCCGAGGGCACCCATTCCAGAACTGCTTGCTAAAAGGCACATTGCCAAGGGTGGCTTTGAGTGAACCATAGTACTTGAGAAGTATTCTTGGGTCCTGGAGCCCAGGAATAACTGAAGCTGCAGTCTCCCAAACACTTAAATGACAGGAAGAGAGAACAACCATGAATATAAAGGACAAATGTAAATACAATATTTCTGTAATGGAATCCAGTTGCAAAGACAGAAGAGTAGGGACATTCTCATGAAATCCATGCAGAAGATCCAGGCACAGACAAATGGCTAGTAATCAGCAAAATCCATCCATAATAACCTACCTCCCTTTGATCACATAAACCACTCATCTTTTGATTCATTAAACAGTTTTTCCTGACGAGCAATTAACTGCCAACTGACTGAGCTCAGCAAGGGCTTTGTTGGAGGTTTTGTTGTTTGGTTGTTTTGGTCCCCCCTCTTTCCTCAAAGACAGAAGTTAATATTACCAGTTAATACAATGGCCCTTGTTGATACAGTGAGCACAGCATTAGTGCAGCCATCCTTTTGCCTTCTGTCCACTCAATTTCTAAGAATACCTTGAATTTATTGCAAAAATTTTGACTATTTGAACCATTATTTTATACTGGGAAAGTGACAACAGCATTTAAAATGAAAGCAACAAAATACTTGAGTTACTGTAAATCGTGTAAAACTCTCAAACTCAATTTTAACTTTAAAACAGAATAAATGTATACAAATAAAACCCTAAACAAACACATTCTATACTAATTATTCCTTGAGAAAAGGTAATTAACAGATCAGTTGTCAGAGGGTACTGCAATACTCTCCACATGTATATATTCTCTTATACATCAAACCACTCATCACCTCACTGAAAAAGAAATATTTGTTACACTTAATGCAAAAATTTTCAAGTCACAAGGACCCTGATAATAAGCTAAGTGATAAATTTTTCTATAATCAACACACAAATAAAATTATGTTTTAACATGTAGCTATCAGATCTTCTCTTTATTTCCTTACACTGGAAGGATGAACTAAATGAATGCTTTTATTTTGACAGAGAACCTCCTCATCCTCTCGCAGCTTTCTTCTCACTTGTGAAGATGTCTTAGCCCCCCTCTGTCAACTTGAAAGCTCTTACTGTCACCAGCCAGAGAGAAAACACCTCACTGTGTATGAGGACTGTCGTATGCCAATGGATTTGGCTGTCAAGCACTGAAAAGTACTGTCACTCAGTGTCAGAGGACTAACAAAGCAATTATCAAAAAAACCACATTCATGAAGCTGAAGACATGCAGATTAAAATAAGACTCAGATAAATCTAGCTAGAAATCTCTCTCCAGACTAAAAAGGTGTGACTTTCATGCAGATTCCACAAAGCCTTGTTTTTTAGCCTACATGAACAAAAGAACCCCCAAAACCCCTGTTCATTATTTAAGACTTGGTAAGTATTTGAAAAGCTATTTCATGGGAAATCCTATTAAACCAGCAACTAGAAAAACAAAATTTTCCTATTGCCAGCTATTTGGACTAGAAAAGTTATCACTTTGATGGCTGGTCAGGGTTAAAAAAGCTAGTCTAAAGAAGCCAAATGCATGGAGGATGGTGAATTTTTAAAAAGGCAGAATTTTGAACGAAAAGAAATCCAGATAGCCAAGTGGTTGTGTCAAAGAAGAAAATGCAAGATAAGATCGCTGAAACCACACAGTAAATTGCAGCTACTGAGTATTTAGTTGCTCAAGAAAAGTATTCACAAGGAAGAGTATAAAACTCCTAATGAAGAAAAGCAGAGAAGTAGAAAAGAGCAACCAAACAACATTGACATTCATCTGTTCTAAGGAGCAGCAAAGGACAATCCTTTCACACATGTGACGATACAAATTCTCAGCCTACCAGCTTTGCCAATATGACATATTCTTATGACATATTTCAGATTAAATAACCATTTTATACTCCATAGTACCTTCCTTAATTGGTCTCTCTGCACACCTTAAACCTGCCTAAACAAATCAACTCACAGAGAGGGGGTTACTTTCTGACAGGCAAGTCAGGTTAAAAAATCCTTAGCCAAAAAACCCTAACTTCTCCTTAATTTCATATTTCATTAAAAAGAACAAACAAACCCTTCACACTTTGAACATTTTTAGTTTCGGTGTAGCTCTGAAAAAAACCTCAGAAGTATTTGCACAACTATGAATAGTTCTCACTTTTTAAATCTGCACTTATTTAATATTGCAAGGTGGAAACAGCAGAAGTGATGGTTTCCTGGACGCTGGGAGGATAACTGTTCTGCTGAGCTGATGAAGATAACTCATGAACTAGAGTCATCCTTTTCGAAAGCACTTTTTTTTTTCCCTTGCTTGTATTTTATCCTAGATATAGTAAGATTCCTTAGACTTTTTGAAATGCATTTAGGATTGTCTGCTCCCACTTTTTTATCACTATTTCATTGAAAACTGCTATCATCTTTGAATCATTGTTTGAAAGACATCAGATATGTATCCAATACATTTAAAAGAAACATCTAAATCTTAAGTTTCTGCCAGGTGCTCAGTAAGGTTTTAAAATTTCACAAATTCCACTGTGACACATCAGGCTTTTACATTAACCTTGAAAGCAGTAGTGCACCAGGACAGGAAAAGGAGGTGTCAGAGTCTAGATACTGTTCAGTCTCAGTCATGCCAAACCCCAAAATACCTGAAACATGCAGGTGGAAAAAGTGGTATAAAATGTACTGTGTGATTTTGATAAATAAGACATTGCACTATCATTGGAATACCTACAAATAACAAATTTGCAGGTATATTTAGGTGAGTAGTCTGTAGGGTTTACAAGAAATGGCTAAAAAAGATACAAAAATACCTTAAAGATTTTTTTCCTTTTCCTGTACTTAAAAAACCCACTAGTCTTTGAAAATTAACTGTCTTTTATGATATTTCTAATTACATTTTCAGTCTCAGAATTATATATAAAAGATCCAATCTCTCTGTTCTGCCTCTTGTAAGTTATGCTATGTTTGCGACATTTAGCAGCTGAAGGGTTGCAGAAGGAGAGTTGATGGCTGCGAATTTATGACATCTTCCAATATAGTGTATTCCTTACTGTCCATATCTTTTTCTTTCACTCATTTTTCATGTACTGGTTTCTAAGTTAGAGTGGTTCAGCTTCAGGAAAAAAACATCACAAATGACAGTTCTCTCCAGTGTCTCACGTATTGGCACAGGCACTAAGAACAGCAGAAGTGGTCAGGAAGAGCTAAGAGGGAAACTCAACTGGGGAAAAGCTAATTTAAAAAACAAAACAAACAAACAAACAAATCCCCCCC